>JAFMOC010000038.1:1925000-2067500 GCA_019802505.1 Corydoras sp. C115 | reverse complement strand
AGCCATCAAAAAGGAACACAGTCTACAATTACTTCTAAGAAACACCAGATATAAATAGTGGTATTAACTTTATTAATTATATTTCATATAATGATAATAAAACTTTGTATTCTAGTTGTGTTTTTCAAGTATATGGTTTTGGAATAATATACCAAACAATCTGAATAAGATGTTTAGATATCTATATGCTTTTATAATTATATATAATAATTATATTGAGTTGATTTTTTTAACCTGTCCCAGCTTGAACCTATACTCTCAAATAGTTAAAAAAGTACCTTCAACCATCAACATCCTGTAGAAGGTAATTGAAAGGAGGAGGACATGAAAAGTTCTATACAGCAGCCTCTGTAATCACAGCACCATATTCACAGCACATCTGTGTAGCACACATGCACAAAGATGCTAAAAAAGGCTCCATTGAAAATCCCTTCTACCAGCCACCAGCTGCTGCAGACCTCTCCTTCAGAATTAGCGCTGCATTTCCACAGAAGCACACTGAAGTGGAGATGCTCTGACTGAAAAGCTACTGAAACTGGAAAGCTGAGGAGTTGTTTGCAGAAAAGTCAGCTCTTAATATGTTTGATACCAACTCATTAACAAATATGATTAATCTGCATATTGCAGTCACATTAAATATTGATTCAGGTGGGTTAAATGGTAGAGTCCACTAACAAGTCATTATAAATCAAAAACTAATTAAGAAAGTAGGTAATGTTGTACTTTTTTCAGAAGTTCTGAATAGCAGATATATCACTGAACATATGAAGTGGGGAAAATTAGGTTTCTCGAAATTATATGTTAAATACAAAATAAATAATACATTTTTGAACCAAATAATACATCATTAACCTCTAGCCATGACAATGTATTAAATGTTATTTAATTCAATTCTAGTATTTTTAGACTGCTCTAACATATTCAAGCACCTCTTCAGAATGTAAACACAAACTGCTATACTGACTTAAAACCCACTGGAAGCCACACTACAGATAGAGGATCTGTAACAAATAGATGTAATAAAACTTCATTGTTCCCATTATGGTTTGTCATTTATATTAAAAATGTAATAGATCTGTCAGAAAAAGCAGCAAGTGAGATTTGAAATATACAATTACTGTTCAGTATTGGCATTCCAGCATAAAAATATACTGCTGTGTATCTACTATAACAAGTCAAATACTAATGACAGTACAGTGTGTGTGCAGATGCATACATGTGAACATAAAGAACACTTCGGAATCCTAAGTCTGGGGTTTAAAACCATATCCACACTATGCTAGAAAAATTCTGTTGATTTAGATGGTCTGTGATTTATCAGTATTGGCATCTTTTGTGAATTATGAGGTTTAAATTGCTTTGCTATGTCCGCCATATAAATGCTATTGGCAATGCTAGACCTTGCTGTTATATGTATAACATTGTTACTTGTAGTGAAAACAAGGCAAACGCATCAAAAAGTTTTACACCATAGTGATGTTTTTTCAATGACTGATGAAACCATTTTAAAAATGGATTATGTGCCAGGTACTGCAGGAAAGCAAAAATGATTTCAAGCCGCGGGCAAAAAGTGCCCTTGATGTGATCAGCTTTCTGCACTGTGCTGTAGTTAGATATCATTTCTGCTATGAGTTCAGAATTACAAACAGTTCCTTAATCACGCTGATCTATAATTAGATTTACTCAGTATTTTATTTTGTATTATTTATTAAAAGTATGCTGCATGTAATCATTTTATTTTAGCTCACCAGCTAAAAAAAAACAAAATTTGCAAATCTACATGAAATCGACATCAAAAATAGATGTAAAAAAAAACCCACCAGGATAAGATAAAAGCTATAATGGACAATTATAACAGAGTATGTCTGTGAAAATGTTTGGCGATTTATCAAAAACAACATTTGTAAGGTCAGGCACTGATGTTAGACAAGAAAGCTTTGCTGGCAATCTCCTTTCCACTTAATCCCAAATGTGTTTGATAGGATTGGGGCCAAGGTGTCTGTGTAAAGCAGGCAAATTCTGTCACGCAAACTCACTCACTTATGCTTTCATAAACCTTGTACACTGGGACTCCGTCATGCAAAACCAAAAAAGAGCCTTCCCCAAACTGTTCCCACTAAGCTGAAAGCATACGGTAGTCCTCACTGCATGGCTAGGTGCTTTATACAACTGTGACAATGGGACTGAATAAAAAACCTGAATTCAATTCAAGGGTGTGTGGCAACACTTTGGTGCATATAGTTTATATTACTGATACAGATGATGTGAAGATGCTCTAGTACTCCAGCTGCAGAGGGCAATTTCCATTTCTAACAGAATCATCAGTCAGACCCCAGGGCCTCTTCAACACAACATGGACTGTGAAAACAAACACACACTGAGAGAAACTTCAATCACCCACTGAGGGCTCTGAGGGACAACCACTCCTACAGTTTCCAGATGAGCTTGACAATGTTCTGGACAATAAAGACAGGGAAGATCAAAATAAAGTACACACACAGAGATAAAAAAAAAATAGCAACAGCAACAAAAAACAAACAGTGCGAATCATGGTAATATTGAGAAAGAATAGTGGAAAGTAAAACAAAATAAAGTACAGTATACCAACTATATAGATAATCTATCTACCAGGCCTCCCACTACTGTACTTATATATGTATGCTGAACATCATTCATAGGGCTTCTTAAAAAGCACCAGTGACAGTGAATAAAATGCATGACTACACATATGCTTTGGGCTACAATTCCACTTTCTCCAAATTTTCTACTGCTCAGTGATGACTCCTCTCTGGACCTGTCTCTCCGGCAGAGGCGTATTGTATGGGCAGGCTTCACTGCTGCTAGGAAGATGCTGGCTTTGAGATGGCACCCATCACATACACTATCTTGCTGACAGCGGGCCAACCGTTTCCTTGAAATTGTTTTAATGGAGGGCTCAGTGGCTAGAATGCATGCAGCTAGCTCTAGGACTATTCGGAAGTGGTAAGCGATATATAATTTAATTAAGGATAAAATGCAGTGTAACAAACTTTAAACTGTTTTTTTTTTCCCTTTTGGCGTTACGTTCTGTAGTGAAAGATCCAGGGTGTTTTTTTCTTCATCTGGGTGGAGTTGCCAATGGGAAATAAAGGTGATGCATAATTATGAGTGAAATGTTTCTCATATGTCTTTTGATGGGGTGGGTGGGGACTAAGGAAGTTTGTCAAATGGAAAATTCATTCATTCATTATCTCCCGCTTTATCCTCTATTAGGGTTGCGCTGGGCAGATACACCCAGGACAGGGCGCCAATCCATCGCTGGGCACACACTCACTCACACAGACACACTCTATATGGGGCAATTTGGAGAATTCAATTGACTTGATCCATGTTTTTGGACTGTGGGAGGAAACCGGAGAACCCGGAGGAAACCCACGCAGACACGGGGAGAACATGGAAACTCCACCCAGATGGGGATTCGAACCGGGAATCCCTAGCGCTGAGAGGCGAACGTGTTAACCACTAAGCCACCGTGCCGCCCAAATGGAACATTTTCTGATATATTCTGTAATGGCTTTGTTTTCTTTAATAAAATTTAGAGAACATAAGGTGGATGGTTTTGTGGCACTGCTGGGTGCTTGAGCAAAGTCTCCAACAGAAGCCACTTGGATTGCATGATGCATTTATCTCTTTTTCTTCTCTTTTTTCTCTGTTTACTTAATGTAAAAAACTTTTGATTGTTTGGTGTGATTCAGCTGGTCGAGGTTCAGCAAAGTTATGTGGGATTAAATGAAGTCGCTGTGAACCTGACTGCACTGAATAACCAGACTATCCTATCAATAAAATCTTTCTTCCCTGATGGCACAGGCATATGCCAGAATAACAATGTCTGGATTCGTAGTGCTCAAGTTCTGAGAATCAGGAATCATTTTACATTTAGATTTAATTTGAATTGCCCACAGCAAAGCTCATCTCCTTGTTTTTACACTCTGTCAATTTTATTAGCTCCACTTACCATAAGGATCTTATAGTGCGCTGGGCATTTTATTAGATGCATCCGCCTTTTTGCCACGCTTTCTACATGTCAGAGACAGGAGATGGAACAATCTTCAGGCTAGCCCTGTACAGACATAATATCATTAAATGGGTTTAAATATTTTTGGTGGACATTTTTGTTTGGCAGATTTTTAGTCCTGTCTGCCACTGAGGTGCATACAAATTATAACAGCACTGTTGTGTCTGATCCATTTTTATATTCCACACACACACACACACACACACACACACACACACACACACACACACACACCAAACTTTAACAATCTAATTTACTCAAGCCTTTAATTACAGTTTTTAATGAGCTTAATTTTACTTGGTAAATATAAACAAGCTAAGAAATGAATGCCTGCAGTAACACACATGAAATGACACCAATAGCTAAACCTTATTTATTCATTACAAACAAAAATGGTTTGTAGTTGCACAGTATAAGTCAAAAGTCTAGAAGATTAACTTTTGAAATATGATTATTTAAGCTGGGCTCCTATTTGCAACGGTGTTGTTTCTAAAGTAAACAAATGGCGTTTTTTTGAATGTTTTGTTGAGGTTGAAAGCTTAAAATAAGATTTTGATTAGATTTAAAATTAACATTAGATATGTTTGGCCCAGACCTCTGGCCATCTGCTGTTGAATGATGCCTCTTCATTTCGTCAAGTACAGATCATCAGAATGCCAGCTGTGGGTTGCTTATTCCCAGTGGGAATATATTTCATACCCAGAGGCAGGTTATAATTCTTTAACGTGAATCTTCATTAGTACATCAGCTATTTTAGGAGTACTTTAGGCATTTTCATACAATTAATCAATGACAATTTTCCACTGCTAAGCCAGAATTCTTATGGACTTTAGTCAAGTTTTCAAGCTATGATTGGGTCGAATGTATAACTAAAGTCTTAATGCAGACAGGCACCTAAAACCTATTGCCCACTTAGTAGATTATTTATTATCCTATAAGCATTTAGCTAATGAAAAAATGTGAAATAATGTTTCATTTATTAAAGCCACAAATCTGCTTGGCATATGAAAGGGAAGCTGAAAGGCAGATGGGCACTGAGGTCAGTTTATTTAAGCTACAACTGCATGCCTAAAAGGAAGCACAGCTGTTCTGTCAAGAAAAATGAATAAAAAGTGTAAAAAGTGTAAGTGTAAATATGTTACTCAACATATCTCATCATATCTCTTCCCGATTAGTTAATTTTCCTCCATTTCGCTTATGCAACTTTAACATTCCACTACTGAATCCTAAATAATAAAATAATTTAACACAACTTAATCTTAAATCTGCATTGAACACTTATAAAAGTACTGATAGAAATTGAAGGAACAGGACTTCTCCCCAAAGACTATTTACATTTTCTATGTTACAACTACAAAATGTTTTTGCTTGTCCTGATGTTTCAAGTTTATAACAGTTAACATATATTGCAGTTCACAAGTATTATATGATTACACTATATGGTTTACATGGCAATAACCAGCATTTTATTTTATTTTTTTAGCCCACCCAGGACAGGGCGTCAATCTATCACTGGGCCCACTTACTCATACATTATATGGGGCAATTTAGAGCATTCAATTAATCTTGAACTGATGTCTTTAGATGGTGGAAGGAAACTGGAGAACCCAGAGAAACCCCATGTGGACACAGGGATAACATGGAAACTCCTCCCAGATCGGTATTCGAACCCGGATCCCCAGCGCTAAGAGGCGAACATACTAACCACTATGCCACCATCATCTCATTACTCTTTTACTTTACAATATTGAAACCAGATAAATATATAGAGGATTTTATAGGTGGATCCATCGTTTTTAGCAGCGAAATTTGTTAGAATAGGACGCAAGAATACTTGTAAAAGACTTGGCCTGAAACGCTAATCTCAGAATAAGCGGTACACTTTATAAGTTATAACATAAATAAACAACCCATGGCTGTATTCTCCAACAAAGCAATATCAATCTGCACGGCTTTTAATCAACTTATCGTAAATATAACTATATTTGTTATCAAACATACACACCGTGTAACTGGTCTTGTAAACATCACCCGCTGTTGCAAAGCTCTGCTGTCATCTAGTGGATGAAGTGTGCTAGTGCAGCTTCATGGAATCATACGAAATTACCCAAGCTAATTAAACCACCACTGTCAATGAACATTAATAAACAAAATTGTTCATAATAATAATAAAAATTGAATAATATATATAATGATTTATGAATCGATGGTATAAATATAAAAAATATTTGATAAGTTGTAAAATGCTATGAGTTTAAAAACACATGCAGTTTGTCAGTTCAACAGAAGAACAACAAAAGAAATTTTATTAATGTTTACTTTTTTTTAAAACTTTTTTTCTTGGGTGTCAATTTTGTTGGAGCTGACCTTATAAAAGCAATCTAGTTCGATGCCAATGTCTTGGATATTTGTATAATTACAGGTTTTATTTCCCACAAGGAAAACGTATTGAAATTGTGTCACTTGATATGCTAGTTGTACAATATTACTTACATTGTACATTTACATACAAAACATTACTTACATTGTACATTGTTAATGCTTTAAAATGATCCTAGTGTCATATTGACATTAAAACTGTGCTTCTATTTTTTAAACACTAGATGGCGCTCGTACATCACTAACCACACCGACAGCGTGTTAGAGCCACATTTAGGGACACTATCATTTAGAATAAGATCAATTCTTAATGAATATTGAGAATTGATATTTTTTATATTTTTTCTGTGTTAATTTGACCTAAAACCATTAGGTTTCATAAAAATTACTTAAGATACAGAGAACCAGATTAAACAAATAAGGAAAAAGAAGTAGCCATGGCCATTTATGTACTGGGGAAAATAATCCAGCATTACGTTACACATGAAAGGCAAGAGTTAGGCTTAGGGTGAGGTTTACCGACCCTAATCTTAACCTTGTGCACCAATAATTGCAACCAAAGACTTTTGGTTCAATTGGTGGATTTCCTTAATACAGAATTCAATGTATCATCACTGATGCTAAGTTGTTCTGGTTCAGATGCAGAAAAACAGGTCCAAACCAAGTAACTACCACCACCGTGCCTCACAGGTATAATATTTATGTAACAGAACAGAAAAAAGGTCTTTTTGACAGAAACTGTCTATTTGCTCAGTTTTTTTTAAAGCTACTTTGTGACAATTATACGTTCATTCATTCATTATCTCCCGCTTTATCCTCTATTAGGGTCGCGGTGGGGTTCGCCATGCCCATCCAGGGGAGAACGTTTCGGGCGCTGGGCAGATAGACCCAGGACAGGGCGCCAATCCACAATTATACATTGTAAAAAAAAAAATAATAATAATTATTAAATACGTAAATGCCTTTGTAAAAGTAAAAGTGACATGATGTTTTGGACATGTACAAATATTAATAATCATTAACTGTGAATTAAAGTGTTAAGAATTATGTACCCAATAAAGTATATATTTACATTAATTAGTAAAATCTGGAATTTGATTGGATATATAAGCCTATACATACAGTCATGGGGAAAATAAGGTACACCTGCTTCAATTTTATTTTAATACTCATTATAACTTATGACATTTAAATGATACAGTCAGTGATATCAAAATCCTATTCTTGAATTTAAGATTTGGAAACATCATTATCATTGGATAATCTTTAATTCCTAGGAGGCGTTGTTATATAAGAGTTTCACCAAGTTATTTTTAGTAGACTTTTTCATAAGTACAAGAAAAATCACATCTACTTCATGATCTGCTTCAACTCTACCCACTCAGTTTAGTTACAAAAGAAAGCCGCCGTTCCTGTGTAGAAAACAGACAAAGAAAGTACACTAAGTAAAGAAAGAAAGTTTAGTCTATTTCTGAGCTGTTATTAAGGCTAAAACAATAAGGAACACTTTCTTTCTTCCAAAAACAATCTAAGGTAAAATAAGCTAAAGTAAAGCTCCTTGTCTCATTTCTGTTTGCCCTTGTGTTTGCTCATATGAGCTTTATAAAAGGAACAGCGGCAGACTTTCCTGACACTGAATGTTTCTGTGTATGTGTGTGTATTTGAGACAATAAGCTCCAGCAAGCAAATGAGAATGAAGGATTTAGATTTTTTTCTTATTTTCCCTTCTAAAATCACCGGTTTGTTGATTTTGTAAATGTCAGAACGTTCACACATTCACTGTAAAGAACATGCTGTAATCTGATATTTCTGTCTGCACTTTCTTTATGCACTATTTCTATATTATGCTTCATGTAATTAATTAATTCATTCATTATCTTCCTCTTTATCCTCATGCTTTCCCATGCCCATCCAGGGGAGACCATCTCGGGCGCTGGGCAGATACACCCAGGACAGGGCGCCAATCTATCGCTGGGCACACACTCACTCACACAGACACACTCTATAGGGGGCAATTTGGAGAACACAATTGACTTGATCCATGTTTTTGGACTGTGGGAGGAAACCGGAGAACCCGGAGGAAACCCACGCAGACACAGGGAGAACATGGAAACTCCACCCAGATGGGGATTCGAACCGGGAATCCCTAGTGCTGAGAGGTGAACGTGCTAACCACTAAGCATCCGTGCCATCCACTTCATGTAATATATATTTTTAAAAAATTGTTACATTCGAACAATCCACACACTGTATATATTTGTGTGTCACACCCTATCTCAAAGTTTCATTGACTTCACCTTAACTTGACTGAACAAATAAAAATGACACAAAATATAACATTTTAGCAATTTTTTTTTTTTTACTAAAAATAAAGGTTACAGTTTAAAATTTATGTAAGGAGGCATGAACCAATTGCAACGCCCTTAACATAAAACTTTTAACACTTTGAGTTGCATTTAAAAGACTTTAATCTCAACATAAACTCAGTCCTGTATTATAAAGAGAAACACAAACAATAGCAATGAAGAAAAAAATACATCATAATATATTAAAATTAGGAACAAAAAGAGTTTGAAAGAGCACAATAACATACAAACTATAAACAAACAGGTTACTTTTGTAGTTAGTACTTTATATTCTCCTGGCATCTGGAAGGCTTTTGTCCCTTAATCCTTTTCAACCTGTCTGGCTGCTTTGCTGGTTTAGCTCTGCAATTTAATTTAGTCGAATAAGGCTGCTGACAGGACCTGAGTGTACTCATCAATTTGTTCGCCTTGGTGGAAATAACTCAATGGGGTCCAGAACAGAGGTGGGTAGTGACGTGACATTTACTTGATTACATTCATTTAAGCTGAACTTTCTGCCAAAGTTTTACTAGGAAGAGGAATTTTAATCTGTTATTTTTCACCACAGCACAATTACATTTTTAAAGAAACAAATTGCAATTCTGTATTAAATCTTAATTATTTGGCAATGAAGTGCATCTTTCTGTGTTAATGTAATGATTTTATAACTTAAGTGCTGCACACGGGACTTTTATGCATGTGTGTAGTTTTCAAGCAGCTGTTGGTCAACTGGGTAGAGCACATATTAAAGTAAGAAAACTGCTACAACTGGAGTTTCAATAAAATTTGCTTTGGTGTATGACTAGTACAAATATACTGTACATAGAAGTGCAAGTAGAAGAAGCATTTTATTTTATTTCTTAATTTTATTTAATTCCATTATTTGCAAAGTGTCCTTGTGTGTCCTGAGAGGCATTTTGAAATAAAATTCTACTATAATTATTCATTCATTAATGCATTCATAACCTTCTGAGTAATCCTCTACAGCTGTTTGCCATCCCCATTCAGGGGAGAACGTTTCAGGTGGTGGGCAGAGACAACCAGGCCAGGGCACCAATCTTTCGCTAGGCAGACTCACACAGACACACACAAACGCATTCTATATGAGGCAATTTAGAGCATTCAATTTACCTTTAATGCATGTCTTTGGACTGTCGGCACAAACCGGAGAACCCGGATGAAAACCAACGCAGACACGGGGAGAACATGGAAACTCCACCCAGATTGGGATCCCCAGCAGTGAGAGGTGAATTTGCTAACTACTAAGCTATTGTGCCATTCACTATTATTATTATTATTATTATTATTATTATTATTATTATTATTATTATTATTATTATTTATTCATTCATTCATTCATTATCTCCCGCTTCATCCTCTATTAGGGTCGTGGTGGGGTTCCCCATGCCCCATGAGAGAACGTCTCGGGCGCTGGGCAGATACACCCAGGACAGGGCGCCAATCTATCGCTGGGCACACACTCACTCACACAGACACACTCTATATGGGGCAATTTGGAGAATTCAATTGACTTGATCCATGTTTTTGGACTGTGGGAGGAAACCGGAGAACCCGGAGGAAACCCACGCGGACACGGGGAGAACATGGAAACTCCACCCAGATGGGGATTCGAACCGGGAATCCCTAGTGCTGAGAGGCGAACTGTGCCACCACTGTGCCGCCGTTTATTATTATTATTATTATTATTATTATTATTATTATTATTATTATGTATGGTATAATTTAAAGAAACATTAAAACATATTATGTCTGCCTTTAAAACTCAATCATCTGTAAGTAATTTAGAGATTTTATTGTTTTTTATAGATTATATGAATCATTATAAATGAAAAAAACTAATAAAATAAATAAAATTAAAAAATTTTCACCTGCATGATTTGCAAACAAACTGGCACACAGACTGATAACATGATTGACTGATATAAAAAAAAAACATTAACTCCAATTTATTCTAAATGAAAGCAGCCCTATATTATCAAAGCTTTTGTTTTGTGTTGTTGCAATAGGCTTTTCAGTACACAGCAGTTTGAATAACATCTGGAGGCGCTCACTGCATTGTCATTAAAGTTATTAATGCCAGAGTGACACTGAAACCCCGTCGTTGAAACATTTTAAAGCCACAAAAGAGTCAGTCGATCTGTGCTCTGGAGCACAGGAGAGTTTAATTGGTCCTTTTCCTTGAGTAGTTGTCTTCTTTTATTTTCACATTTGTCAATTACATGTGACAATAGACGATTTCAGGCATCTTCAACCTTCAAACGGGCAGCTTGGAAACGTTTGTGTTTGTCTTTCCATTCAGGTGTTTCCTGCTTCGGGGTGAAAATGAATGGATGCTTTTTTAGGTACTATCTTTATAGCCGTGGCTGTCACAACATAGAAGACAGCAATGGGTACAAATTATCTAACTGTCTAAACGTAGGAAATACTTTGAGTGTGGTGAGGAGATGAGTCGAATTTTAATTCCAAATGTTTGGATTCATTGGAAAAAAACAAAAACTGATGAATACAACTGACACGCCTTAAATCAAGCTGCGTGGTTAAAGGCTAGCTACAGATAGGGCCATTTTAGCAAGTTTTAGCAAGCCATCAACCTTGATTTAGAGAGTGGAAATAGCATGCAAAGTACAAAAGGCATGTACTAATGCTCTTAATTATTCCTGGTTATGTTTTTTAGTGTAATGGTCAATAAACCAATTAGTGTGTCACATGCTACTCCCTTTTAAAAGCCAGGTGCACTCTGACTTTGGCTGATTGCTATTTTAACAGCTCAACACCTGGACCCAGTTGGCAATTTGGTTATCCTGTGATTCATGAATACATCCTATAGTGTCGATTATGTATATGCATTCTCTGTGCATATTCAGTGATATTAAATAGTATTAAATAAAATAAAAAATATATTAAATAGTAATGCCAAGAAAGCAATGAACATCTAAACTTTTCAATGAACTGTTAACATCTGCTTACAGCAGAAATGTACACCTTATTTCTAGATTTGTAAGCCTAGTTGCTAAACTATGCAGACGCAAGGCATGAAAATAGACTGATATTCTGTTATTTTTACAGATAAAACTCGATAAGAGAGAGAAGTATACTGCAGCTGGCTTTGCTTCAGATGTTAGTAATAAAAGGACACTTCACTAAGACTGAATTCTTGTAAGGTCATGAGGTTTTTAATGTAAGTATCCAGTGGAGAGTCTGTAGTGTGAGTCTGAATGTCTGGAAAGGTTAGAGTTCAAAAACCATTCGAGGGCCTATAGAAAAGCAAAGAGTAAGGGTGAAGATCGCTGTCAAGAAAGAATGGAAGTCTGATTGGCTTCAGACTCTCATGCAGTATCGCTCTCCCCATAGTGACCCACCACTCTAATAGGGAGTTCCAAAAATAACCCTGACTGAGCAAACTTGCTCAGAGATGGAACTGCAGAACTTTCATGCCCAAGTGCATGGGAATCCACACAAATGCCTTTAATACAAACCATGTCTGACACCAGCTATAGTTAGCCGTATTTCACATGTCATTTACTTTATAATATGTTAGACGAAACATGACAAACCACATGTCTTTTTATTGTGCAGTGCAAGTTGTCCTTGGTTAACATTCAAAACTGATCAGAAGATGCTCATTAAAGCACACCAATAAAGCCTTATCATCCTACTTGGTCTGAAGGATCCTCTTAATTTTTGAGTACTTCATTTTGGTGTGAATTTACATCTCAGTCTGTTTAAGTGCGTGCTTGGCTAATCTTCTTTCCAGGATATTGGCCGACAGCCAGTGTGTGTCACAGTATTTAACATTTCACCATCAATAATCTCCTGTACTTGAGCATGTCTGAGAAGAAGTAGGCAGAACGTGGTTAGAATCAGATGGTAGAGTTGTATGATTTTAAGCATCACTAAAACCAGAGGGAAAAGTGAGTGGGAAACTCATTAGTGTAAAATGTCTCTCTAGTGATGGTGTCATTAATCTGACCATTTACACCTTCACCTGTCCGGCCCGCTGCTCCAGGAGTGGGCTTTGATTAGTTTTTATGTTAAGTCTAGTCCCAAAGGCCACCAATCCATTTCAGAGCAAGGACAGATAAATGTAAAATGTTAAAAGAAATTTTAACCAGGCTTACACTAAAACTTTCTCTTTAGAATGGATATGACTTATCAATGGTGAAATGATAATGGTGTGTGTGTATGTGTGTCCCAAAACAATTTAAACACTTAATATTTTAACTGTAAAACCTTAATTCATATTAATATATTTCTAATAAAAATGTTTTAGAAAATCAACAACCACTCACCATTAATTTATTGTATGAACAATTTAAGACTGAATTTTCTCCAGATGGCAGGTAGTGGGTGGAAAGTGTATGTGTTAGAGGATTTTAATCATAGGTAATTTCGACTGAATATTTTTTTTTATGTCTTTCTCAACCCCTTCATATTTTAATTAGGAAGGTCTGGAGACAAATCTGAAAACACATAAAGCAAGGTGGGACTTTACCCAAGAGAATGAGCCAAGGCATCAAGGCATGCACACACACACACACACCCACATATATAAACAGACACAGACACACACAATCACACTTAATGTATTGTGAAGATCTTTACATGTGACTAGCTGTGAATAACTACACAACCGTGAAAGTGCATATAAAGAATTGTCACCTGTAAAGAATTGTCAACAATAACACAAAGTAAAGGTAAATACTCACTTGCCATTGGATTCCAACCGAATTAGAATTTTTTAGCAGCACATAAATAAAAAAATTATTAGGATTATGAAAATGATGGTGGATTTTATGGTGGATGTATGCTAAAAATACCATCTGCTGCTGAAGAAGGAAAAAAGTATTTGTGTTTTTCTGTGTATTCAGAACCTTTATAATGCTAAGGGGATTTAAGAATAAATAATAAAAATAAAAACTAGGAAGTCTTAAGAAACACTTTTCTAAATTTGGAAAGTTAGAAGCTACTTGAAGCTTCATGAAGACTTTGAAATGTGGGCTTTGATTATCTAGAACTGATTATTTGAGGCAACACATGAAATACCAAAATAAGGTAATAAGTAGAATGATTTTTAAAATTCTAAACTTACAGGATTGTCTGTGATCAATGTAGGAAAACCGAACTTTTAAATCAAATGACCATCAAAATGCCAAAATGCAAACAACTGAGTAGAAAATAAAACAGGTGAAGAAATGTTATCCTAAAAATGACTCTTCACATACCAGTGAGATAAACCAGTTTTTCCTTTTATCAGCTTTGAAGCTCCCAAATGGTATATTTTCAATTACTTGCCTCTGGTCCCTTATGTATGCTGTCATCATCACACCCTGCACAACTTGATTACAGGAGTCTCAAGGGAACAAACAATAGTTCTGTGACCTTCATCAGAC
Organism: Corydoras sp. C115; assembly: GCA_019802505.1. NCBI lineage: Eukaryota > Metazoa > Chordata > Actinopteri > Siluriformes > Callichthyidae > Corydoras > Corydoras sp. C115. The sequence goes on along the minus strand of JAFMOC010000038.1, from coordinate 2,053,311 downwards.
TAACTATTATTGCATTTCGTTTATAAGGAGATTATCCCCCAAATGCACATACAGATGCTGATTTCCCAGCTTTTAAACTGAGACACAAACTAAGGAACAAACCATGGTTGTGTTCAGCAGATTTAAAAAAAACAAGGACGAACCTGCTTTTCTATTTAATATATATATTTTTATATTTACCAAAAACATGTGCTGCCTTGTAAATATATATTTACTATTTACTATGAGGAAGCAGGTAAAGTAAAATTCCTGTGTCAAAAGGTTTATTCATGTGTACCTGCGGTTTCACACGCCCGCTCAAAATGCTGAACATCCCAAAGAAAAATTATATTTTGGTCTGGCTAATCCATTCCGCAGGCTTTTACAGTGACATTTAAAGTTAACATTTTCCTTAATGGTAATGATAAACATAACCGGGCCAGAGGCTTAATTTTCTACAATTTTCTAAAATTAACTACTACTCTATTTTTGGCTTTAAAATATCCAACAAAGTATCTCATGTAGGAAGGTAAGCATTACAATAATAATCAAAGCAAAGAATGGATACTTATTCCAAATGTGTGTGTGAGTACTACTCCAGACATACTCATGAAGACTTAACAGGTTAAATACATTTGTGATACTACTGCTGTTGTGAAATCAATCCTCGAGTCAGTTAAAAAATAATTCCGAAGAAAAAGATGCTGTATTATTGAATATGACAGACTTTGTTAGATATATGAGGTGAAGGTTGGCCCAGGTCCACCTTACAGCTTTGCTATAATGACTCTGCAGGCAACTCATTCTATCAGCCAGCAAAGTCAGCTTTCCTAGCTGTTTGTTTACTGCTCTCATGAATCACATGAGGTTAATTGTGGGGGAGGCCCCTCTGAGGAAGAAAACACAAGCAACAAAAAACACGCATGACTAAAACACGAATCTGCTGGAGTCTTGAATGACTAATGTGTGTCTGAACAAAACATAGGTTAAATATTGCCTCAGCTATAAAACACATTTTTATTTAGTGCCTCTCAGCGCTGGGGATCTTGATTCAAATTGTGATCTGGGTGGGGTTTTCATGTCCTCCCCATGTCCACGTGGGTATTGTCTGGGTTCTCCAGTTTGCCTTCACAGTGCAAAAACAGGGATATAAGCAAATTGGCTGCTCTAAATTATCCCTATATAGTATGTCTGTCAGTGAGTGTGTGCCCAGCGATGGATTGGAGCCTCATCCTGGGTGTCAAGCACTCAAATCGTTCTCCCCTGGATGGCCATGGGGAATCCCTATGCAACCCTGGTCCCCAACATAGGATTAAGCAGAAGGTAATGACATGAGAAATGAGATCAATAAAAATAAAATCTGATCATTTAAAAAATACGTTGTCACAAAGTTGATGTTTGAAACCCTGTTCCATCTGTGCACTCACTCACTCTCTCTCCAAATCACTCCATTATTTCACCTGCCACTCCTGAAACCAATACTCTGGTGTCAGGGAGTGAGGGAATGTTAGCAAGTATGTGTGCTGCAGTTGTAGGGGTTGAGAGGGGTGTTAAGGCTGATGTGCCCAACTGATTTAAAATGTGTGGTGCAGCCTGTGCAGTAAACATCTGTTTGGAAGTCCATCCATAAGCCAAAGGCAATGCCTGAAAAATAAACACCTATAGAGTTTATAGATACAGCTATTAAGATAGCCCTAACAATATATTTATTCATTTGTATTTAATTTGATGCAAATTTTAGGCTCATGAATTTTAGACTTAACGACAGCGATATACAAAACCATGTATTCAGTTCATATTATAGTGTAATATAATCAAAAAGGTTCGGACATTGCACGCTGTATCAGCAGGCTGAGAAATATTGACAAGACGTTAGTGCATTAATGCGATCATGGGCACAGGCACAGGCTTTATTTATCAAGCAGCAAGCGCTTGCAAGCCAACCCTGATCCAAGCAATTTCACACAAACAGGTGTGAGCTGAATAAAACAGGCTTTATTTCCTAAGCCACAGTGTCCTTCACCTGCTTCTTGAGACTTGTTTGAACAGCCGTAGATGTTCCTGCATAATGGATCCATGAATAAAATATCTAATTAGTCTGTGTGAGACATGACACAATGACAGCACATAGATAATTAAGAAGAAACACAGTCCAAATCGATGAATCACTGTGTTGGCATAAATAAACAATGAATAAACCGGGGGTTGGGGTGGGGAGTGTTTCAAACACAGAAATCAACAGAACTCATGCCATAAAGACTTCCTGTAGCCCATCATTCAATATATGATATGCAGTTTTCAGCTTCCCACTCTTTATGTCTTAATTTTTTATTTAATTGTTTAGATAATGATCATAATGGTCTGAGTTCTGAGCTTTCAGGAAAGTTATTTTTGTCAGTTTATTTTGACGTGATCAAATGAACCTGCCTAAAGCACATAAATGTTTAAATGTATTTTAAGTTGTCTAGAAGGACAACAACATAACCCTCTATGATATTTAATAGTACAAAGGCATCACCTCAAGCTGTCAATCACTATAGTCAGTTCTTCTGATTCCTATCAGTTTCGAAATATGCATGAAAAAGTCAATTTCACTGGGGAATGAATCGCCTCAGGAGCATTTTGTTTTATATTTTGCTGCCTAAAATATAAAAAAAGGATTATAATACTCTTTATATAAACTGATAAAGTCACACAGAGCAGCAGGGGAGCATGGAATTAATTTGACAGCTTTTGTAAGACCCCTTTCTCTCAGCAGCAGATAAATGGGGAAAATAATGCCTCCTCTAAGCATTTCAAGTATATTTTGAAAAGTGAACTTGGGCTAACATGACTCAGTCGTTCATTAACGGTAGTCAAACAAATAAGTGACAGTGCTAAAAATGAAGGCAGGAATTCAAAAGGTCGTTTTGAATGTAATTTAATACACTAGAAATGAGAGCTGCCTTGTGTCTACTGCTTTGAGAAATCTATTAAAAAAACTGTTTAATGAAAAACCACAGTGACAAATTTTTAGGAGAAAGAGACAGTTGACAGTGTGTGGATTATGAACCTTGTTTCAATTATGTTGGTGTTGAAAGTAATGGTGGCAGTTGATTTTTCCGACATAAAACAGGGCTGGTCCATGATATAAAGTGTTAGTCTCCAAGTATAATTAATACGATAATAATTTGATGTAATTAGAGATAATAACATTTACTTGCTAATAGTTAAAAAACAAGCCTAAACCATATTTCTATTTAAAAAATCTATCAGGATAAGATAAATATAACTCCAGTTTAAATTCAGATACAGTAATTACAGTAATGGCACTGACCCAAAACAAATACTAAGAAGAAAAATTGGATGTTTGAACTCATATTAATTTAAAAGCTTTTGTTCTATATAGTTCTTTACAAGATGTATGTGTCCAGTCTTTGTGCTGTAAAGTGCTTGTTATTTTTAAAATGACTACAATATGGCGTCAGCAAAGTATTTATATAAAATACTGATTTTCTGTGATGCAAACAGGTAGTGGTCTGTGAGGTGGAAGAAGTTGCAGATCATTACACAAATCAAATTTAGACAGAACTAAACTATAAAACCACACATCTCTACATGAAATAAGTTTATACACATAAGTGACATGAGATGGCATCCAAATTGATGACTTCAAAATCTCTCTACATTGACTCCGTCAACTGTATCCTTGGTTTCACAATTAAAAATAAGAATAAGTAGTGCAATAACAAAAAAGAAAAGCAAGAAGAAATAACAAAATTAAGCAGCAACCCTAAGGTTTTTACATGTACAATGAATAGACATTGATTAAAATTATAAATATATATACTGTATATGACATATATGCAGGACTAGTAGAAACTGTCACCGCTTTTTTACTGTTACATTAATAAATATTTATTATTAATTTATGCTGGAAAATTAACTAGCAACTCTAAACTTGCATATATCCAAGTATATAGCAATCCAGTTTGTACTAAAGCTTATTCGTTTTACCTCTGAGGTTACTACCCGAGGCATTGAACATGTTTCTTGTTAGCTTCTTATTTCTTAAACTTAAGGGACAACAAAGCAATGGGTTTATACAAACTGGCAAGTTTTTTTTTTCCCTTTTTCAATAATCTCCCTCATGTAGTGCTCAGGACCATTATATAACTGCTTTAGTGGGAGCTGTTGACTTGAACCTGCTGTTCTGTTCTTGCCTTTAAGATTCGGTACCCAAGAGCAGATTTTTCTATTGTGTATAGTTACTAAAACATTTATATTATTCCTGCATTTTACAAATTCTCCAATGATTTATTTATTCATTTATCTTTATTTAGCTGCTTTGTTTTCTTCAGTGTCACAGAGTGATGGGGGCATGGAGGAGAGTGGGAATACACATAGACCTGTGTATAAGCGCACAGTAACATACTTTAAAGGTTCAGTAACCAAAGTAACTCCTGCCCCACTGAAAGGCAATAAAAGGTATATAGTAAAATATAATAAATGGAACAAAAAAAACAAAGAATAATTTGTGAAGAGTGTAAAAATGAGAGTAGAGGTGGACATAAAAAAGTGTCCAGTAATGTGTACTTTTTTATATTTATATTTGTGTGTGTGTATGTTTTTTTTTCAATTTTATTTTTAAATAAAGCCAATAATTAGCTGTGGCCACATACGGTTGGCCAGAGAACAATGATACGCTGCTAATTAGGTAAACCATGTAGGGATTTGGACGGCACTGTGGTTTAATGCTTAGCATGCAACATCTTACAGATGTATTACATTGTGTGCAAAAGAAGTAATGAATTGCTCACTTTTTCTTGAGAAATCATGCCAGGCACACATAAGTTACATAGAGCTACAACAGGTACACAGGGCATGAAAACAGAGGTGCCACTGTCCCTGTTATAAGTCTATGCACCATCACAGTAGCTTTGAAGCTGTTGTTTCAATGTAAATTTGTTACATAATGTTACTGAAAAGATTTATGCCTTCTATCAATTTTGTATAATGTGATCCCTTATCAAAGAATCACCTAATTACACCACGCAGTGACCTCTACTTTAAATTAGGTGAATGTACACTGGCTTTGTCATAAGGATCTTAAGCGATTTTTCTTTATTATAGCCACACAACCTTGTGGGACCAAAACTCAGTGAGGCATAACGGCTATCACGGAAACAATTAAGCCTGTCGTTGGTTTAATCACCTCACAGATCTCATTCATAGTGGGAGCTTGGCAGGCAGACAAATCAGCTCCCTCTGTACTGGCACTGTACTGGGCCACACCACCCCTGTCACCACCTAATGAGCCCATCAAGAATAAAGAAGACAAAGGTACACAGAGATAAAACTTTTATTTGCTAGTAAATAACACTGGGCTTGTTTATCACAATTTACAACACATTACACTCTAATTAGAATGCTATAATCTTACTTGTAGATTTCATTTTCATGATCCGTTATTTTGCCATTTTTATGAACTGAGTTTAAAGTTAGGTGTTTATAGGTGTTATTATTAGTAGTATTAATATTATTATTATAACAAGCAACATTTTCCAAACTGATAAATAGATTGTATTAGAGCTTTATCATTTCATGGCTTCCAAGATTTTGAATAAAAATATCAATTGAACTGCTTAAAGACACATTTAATTCTTTGAATTATTTTTTTTCCTCTTTATTTTAAGCTTATGCATATCGAGATGTCAGTGTTGGGCACGCTTCTTGTCAAATATAGTGAGCTACGCTATTAGTTACTGAACAATAAATGAAGTTTCACTACACAAAAGCTACCCCCTATAGAAATATAACATGGTAAGTTACACAAATATGGCAAAAATTATTTACCTATTTAGAAGCTACTGCATGCTGTACTAACCTGATGCCAGATCAGTGCAAAATAACAGTCAGATACACTGATTAAAACATTTATTAAAAAAGAGCCGATGGTCTAACACACTAAAAAGGCTATCTCTATATAACTCCCTTCAAATAACTGGAGCCTTTTGATAAAAACACTTAAAGTAACTACTGAAAAAATATTTGATTTTAAAAATCAGTGACTGCCAAGCTACAGACAAATGTAGTTAATAGTAACTAATTAATAGTTTTGCTACATGTAGAAGTGCTACCACCCATCACAGCATTGCAAGTGTTGTTTTTACTACACACAAAAACACACACACACACACACACACACACACACACACACACACACACACACACACACACACACACACACACTAAACAAACTTTTTTTTTTGGCAAATTAGTTTTTAGGTTTTAAAAATAAATGGATCACTCAGATCAGATCACTTGAAGGTCTTTGCATTTGTGGACAAGAATGTGCTTAGTAATGCCTTTGCCTTGTGACAATATCTGTGCGCGATTAAAATGCTGTTTGGATGCTGCACAAAGAAACCAAGTGACAAAGCAAAAAACAATGTTTTTTAGGAATTTTCTTCATCTCTTTAAAAGCTTTTCACCTTTAACCAGCAGTCCCAAATTAGATCATTTTAAAAAAATAAAAAACAGGGTTCTAGGGGAATTACTGAGACCTGACATTTAATCAGCTGAGCTTGATGAGTAAAAGCCCATAATCTCAAAGGCCAACTTATGATATAATGTGGACTAATGAGAGAATAATTGAAGCAAAACGTAGTCTGTCCCTCTAGAAAAGGTTGATTAACATAGAGCCCAGACACTCACTCTGGGGAGAAACTTGAGTTTAATGTTCATCTAAGCTTTTATTGGATTGTCTGACTAAGTTCATTTTTAAAAACATAAATAAAACACATGATGTAAGACCTGCACTTTCCCTGTAATCTAATGAATGTGTGTAATGATGCATCATGAACTCAATGCATCATGTTGCCTTAATGCTTTATTCTTATATTTACACTCAACAACTCCCTGAATGAATCATTTACTAAACTGATTCTTTTTTTAATAATTTAGTTCATTCAGTTCCAAATTCCATAGGATTTGAAAATGTCCAGTGTTTATATCAATGTTAAATCAAAATTTAATTCAAGTTTTTAACAGTTAAACATAACAGATACTGCATGCACACTTATTAACACTAGACTCATTCATATTCCACTGTAGCACAACGCTCAAGACTAATAATCAAACATGTTAGAGTTAATGACACTTTCTTTCTTTATGAAACCTGCAATTAAACAGCCTGATTTCACATTTGATTGGAAAACAGATTTAAAGTGAAAAATGCAAAGCCAAAGAAACACTGCATACATTAACTGCAGAATACTGCAAGTTCTTCCATTTTTAAATTTGTGCAAAAGTAACAGATAAAGTCAGAAATGTGTAATCTTACAGGAATTGTATATGTAATTTCATTGATTTATCTCTGAGACTAACGAGGCAACATTACTAATTGTGTGCATGCAAAAGTCACAATAATTATTTGTACTATTATATAGGTATATGTCAGAGAAGCCTTTACATTTTTTTAATGTGTTTGCATGTCTAAAATCACATTTTGCTAAAACACAAATCTGTAAATCTCTGTCTGAAAGCATCTACTATACAGTGTGTTCTGTAGTAAATCCAGTGCTCAGTGACTGGTAAATTAGACATGCAGTAAGTGAGAATGTAGTATACACACACCCTTGGTCACACTACATTACCCCACCACTGGTTCCCCACTAATAAAAAAGTCACAGTGTTTTTTGGGTTAATGTTTATTTGTGTATAATTACATACATTTTTTTCATTGTTGTGTCAATGGATTACTGACATTTGTAAACAGATAAATCCCTGCTTTTTGCAAGGTTCTCTTATTCAGCTTGATTTACAGTGTTATATATATATATATATATATATATATATATATATATATATATATATATATATATATATATATATATATATATATATATATATATATAGTGTTGTGGTCACATGCCTCCATTCATGCCTACTCATTTTATTTACTGTGTAATACAGCGGGCTATTTCAGATGCTGCCCATGTTTTAATTAGACCATCTTTGCCATGTGCTGATTCATCAATGTATGTCTATAATCAAATATGTCTATTTCGCTAATGAAACTGTGCCTTTGTGATAAGGCAACAGCCTGGGTTAGCAGTGGGATTATGTCTACAGTGCACTACCTTGTCATATTTTTTGTCAGTGGCACTGTGTTGCCCACAATGTTTAATCAGCCTACATCACCAGTGAGAGCCCAAACCAAATTTGTGACATTTTAGTGTCCATATCACTTCTTTAGATTAAATTGTCATTGCAAGGTCAAAACCCAAGTGAGACTTGTGTAATAGTATTGACACACCATCTGACCACCTAGTCACACATCTGAGCAGCTGCACCAGAACAGATTGTGCTTGGCAGGGACTGAAAAAAAAATCTAATTTTGCGACAGAAGCCCTAATTCATACCCGAAGCATAATTAATGCTGTTGTCTGGATGCTCTCCCACGTTGCACTTCACTAGAATTTTCATTTTTATGAAAGTTTAAAGCAGCCAGCAGACTTCATTTTAACATACTAGCAGACGTGTAGCTGTGCCAAGCTGGAGAAGCTCTGCACTCTGCCTATCCGTACACTCTACAACTGCTCTTAACAGTTCATGAATTTTGCTCATGTCTGCAGCAAATTGCTTTACCCTGCACTCCCACTTAACTTGGATCTTTTTTGAACAGCTATTGTTAGCTCACGGAGGTCTTTGCTATGCCTCTATAGTGCTCATGGAATACACAGTGAAAAAGATACTATAATCTGTACAACACATTTATATTGTGCATACAGCCATGTTGAAAATGTGTTTCTATGTGTGTTGTCTATTACATTGCATCTCACTGATTGCTTGCAGCTTAAATGACTATTCATATTCTGCCAAAATCTATTTTGGCAACACTTTAAAGTGTTGGGTAGCGCTGTAACCTCACAGCAGGTAGTCTCTGGGTCCAAGTCCAAGACAGCCCTTTCACTTCCAAAGACGAACAAATGAAGTCACTCAGTTTGATGCCAAAGTTCTATGGACTTTAGTTGAGTTTTGTCAAACAAGAGCTTTGTTAATCTTACTTTTGTCCAGTGGTTTCCAAAGTGACATATTTTAGACATAGGGCCATAGTTAAAACAAAAAAGCAAAAAAAATAATTACATGAGGAAGGTTTGATTAGAAAAAGCAGAGGCAAGGATTCCCCTGCCATTTGTTAAATGTGTTTCTATGCAGGTGTTTAAGAGGAAAACGAAGAAAAAAAAAGAGCTAGAGTTTGTGTATTTGTATATGAGTTTATGTGTGTGTTTATATGTCATGGCCATCCAGGGGAGAACATTTCAGACACTGGGCAGATACACCCAGGACAGGGTGCCAATCCGTTGCTGGGCACACACTCAGTCATACACACACGCACACCCCTATCAGATCGTGATTCAAACCAGGATCCTCAGTGCTGAGAAACAAACGTGTTAACCACACATATATATATATATATATATATATATATATATATATATATATATATATATATATATATATATATATATATATATACACAAATTGCTGCCGTAGCTAACTATATACTGTAGATTGCAATACACAGTCAGCTGCAGTGACATACACCTGATTCTTGGTAGTTCTTAATGTCTGAATGACTTCAGCAGTGTTCTATGTACGATAACAAAATGACACAGTGTGGGAACAAGCCAAAAAATGACAAACTGAAAAAAAGCATCCTCAGACTGACATTATCTACTACTCCTGCCAGGAAGAGGACAAAGTGAAGTACAAGAATTCATGTCAGGACACCATTTTGTGACTATTGTGTATGAACCGGCCCTTTTTCATGTTCCAAAATGAACTCGCCATTTTCAGAAATCCTAATTATGGGTTCTGAGAGCACTGGCAAAAGCACTGATTCATAATTGCCATCTTTGCGACCCATTCTCACTGGGTGAATATTGCTTGAGTCATTCTGAACAATATCCTGTGATTCTAAGTGCACTTTCTGAATAGTACTTACATCTACTGATTATTTTGTCCAGGTACTTAATTTTGTAATAGATTTTTCTTTTCGCATCACAAAAGAAGAAAAATTGAATGGTGGGATTCCTGATTCTTTCAGCACCTCCAGCAACAAACATATTTTTTTTGTCAGGAACCTTGCCCAATCCTCCAAAATGTCAAGCTGACCTGAGGAGAGAATTTTTGGAAATAAAGTACCTTAATAGTAAATGGCAGTAGCCCAGAACATGTCAAGCTGATCCAAACTAGGGCTGGACTCAGACTTAAACTTAAAATAGTGAATTATTGGCAGATTTCCTTGTACAAAGCAACTTGCACTTACCAGTAAGTACCTGTAAATTTGTAGCAGTTTTTCGGCACTAACTAAAAAAAACGTGTGTGAATTTAAGTCATTATACCCAAAATTAATTAGCACACAATTATCGAGGTATAAACACAATGAATAACTCACCACTTTTTTAAAGCCAACAACAAATAGTAAACAAACGCGTGGGTTTCCTCCAGGTTCTTAGATTTTCTCCCACAGTCCAAAAACATAGATTCAAGGTAAATTGGTTGCTTTAAATTGCCCCTATATAGTTTGTGTGAGTGAGTGTGTGCCCAGCGATGGATTGGCGCTAATTTCTGCGAGTATCTGCCCAGTGCCTGAACATTCTCTCCACAGGATGGGCTTGCTAATCACCCCCCATGCATAAAAAAAATGCGTGTGAATGTATGTGTGTGTGTGTGTGTGTAGACATGTGTCTTTCTTGTGTTTGCCATTCAAATAAAATATTACATTTTCTTTACAGCAAATTATTAATATTGCAAATTTATGTTTTTTTCAGTTTTGTAATAAATTAATGAGGTGCTGCAATTTATTTATTTAGTTGAATTATTTACTTGTTTGTTAAAATGGTATAATAAAGTTTAGGAACGTGACAGTGACAGCAGTGAAGAAAAAAGAATATCTAATAGAACTTTAGATAAAAAAATTTGGATAATTGAAATTTGGACATTAGATATATGTTAATGGTTCTTAGCAAGTACTGTATCCATTTGCATTGCTTACACTAAACCTGCCTACACCACTATATAGCTTATTTGTCACAGAGATTTGAGAGGAGGCATTTTAAGAGGAGTGCCTGTGAATAATCTTTCATGTATTATTAGCTTTACAATGACAATAAGACAACCCTCCTGCATGGAGCAATAAACAATATGACAATATTTAAAAAATAATCCTTGTAATAACATAAGCAGCAATACCTTCTCGTGTTGAATCCTGTCACAACAAAGAACATTTTGATACCTTTTTCAGATTTATTGCATCAGCAGTGTCTTTAGTTGGAGACAGAATGTAAACAGAGTTAATGTATTCTGGCATTGATGTATTTCTTTGCTTTGGTTTAAGATTCTAGTAAGCTTCAAATTAAGTGATTGTCTGACATTGTAACTATAAATGTAACTCAGTTTTAAATCAAAGCTGTTTTAACGATAGCTAACATTGTAGGTTTGAATGCAATTTGTTTTTTGTCCTTCAAAAACAGCGTCATATGCAAATTTAAGAAGGCACAAGATTAAAGGTGTTCTTAGCTGTATTTGTGTTTTGCAAATTTAGTCCCGATCAGCAGCTCACATATTTTACAACTGGTTATCACCTTTCTCTTAAAATTCATTTCTTTATTTTTCTCATTTGAATTTTGTCATCACATTATCTTCCCTACTAGGAACTAGGGTTTGGGGAGGAGGGTAGGGCGTTCACCATGCCCATCAGGGAGCAATCCATTGCTGGGCACACACTCATTCACAAACGCAGATTATATGGGGCAAATTTAGAGCAGCCAATACACCTTTAATCCATGTTTGTGGACTGTGGGAGGACACCGGTTAATCCAGAAAAAACAGATATGCGGAGAACACGTAAACTCCACCCAGATCAGGATTCGAACCCAGATCCTCGGCGTTGAGAGGCGAACATACTAACTGCTAAGACACCGTGCAACCCCTTGTTTGAATTTGCATTTGGTATTCTGACAACCAAGTTTGGTTCAACACACACGCACACACACACACACACACACACACACACACTTGCTGCACCTGAACTGTTATTAAATTGCTGTACTGTTACAACTTGCAAGTAGCACATTTTATAAGTCGTTTCATTTGGGAAGTGACAATACTCATTTTTATAAACTCAGTTTAAAAAAGTCAACTCATTATTTGAGCCTGGTCGTCTAAATTGTTTGAAAATTAGTAATGTGAAATCAAGTTATATGAAAACAGCCAACAAACCCTTAGGGATAAACATGCTCCCTGTTTGCATATACTGCTCATTTATTTCATTTTCATTCTGCCCTGACATTTCTGCTTTCTGACCTCGTCTGTCTGATCTTTAACCTTGTGATAACATTTGTCTGAATGAATTGTATCTGTCTGTGTTTTAAACTCTATTGCAGATTATTCCAATGACTTGTGGCAATGACTCATTAAGATGATTTATTTTACACCTACTTCCTTCTCACCTCTGGAGCCTCTTTAAAGTAGTAGCCATTGCTCTAAATGCACTAAACAAGTGAGGAGAGACTTTCTCTATTTCACACTTGTTACTAGAGTAATTGGTTTGGGAGTTTGGGGTGGTGGTGGAACTGAAAATTGATGCGCCTTCCATCCTCTTCTGTGCCATTTCTGTTTTGAGTGATTGAGTGTGAGGATTTGGTTGAGTTGTTTTCCTACAGCCTGTCCCTGCACTCTCTTTCCCCCTCTCTCTCTAGTGTTTGTATTCCCACAAGCATCAAATGACAGTTGGAGCGTTGGTCAGGTCAAGATTGACAAGCCATGACTGTTGCTCCCACTGCGTCCTGCCTGCTCAATTCCTTCACAATGTTTTTAACTCCTTCCAACACAAGCACCTTTTTGCTTTTACCCTTACTGGTTTTAAAACTCAAATCTTTCATCTCAATTCAACTTTACAATTTTATATTTAGGTGGCAGTCCATCTAGTTCCATTCTCTGCATAATATCTAATTCTCCAATTGCAAGGACCCACAAAAGACATAGCAGGTTTGTTACTGCACTGGAAATGTTCCATCAATCCAAGTATCCAGCCACCAACATCCTGTATGCAGCATTCTGTATGCCCTATAATATTAAGTTATGACTAAAGCAAACTGTGCAACAATAGATAAGCTAACTTTATATCCAAGTCTCTAATTTTATATCTAAACAGGAAGCAATAAGAAAGATTTGTTTAAATGCACTGTCTAAACACAGTATAGCCACAGCAACACTGCCTTGTCTAATCCATTTGTATTTTATTAACTACAAAATAATATGGTACTACTGCTTGGGTTTACTCCAGATTTTCTGGTTTTCTCCCACAGTCCAAAAAACAGGTAAATTGCCCCATATAGTGAGTGTTTGTGCACAGTGATAGATTGGCAACCTGTCCTTGGTGTATCTGCCCAGCGCCCAAAACATTTTCCCCTGGGTGGGCATGTGGAGCCCCACACTCTCTCCCCATGACCCTAGTATAGGATTAAGCTGAAGATAATAAATGAATGAATGAATGTATCTTGGCACACCCTGAACAATAGGTCTAAACTAAGCATTGTGTCCAGGTAAGTTCACATCTTTGTTGTAGCTGTTTAGCCTACTGATGATGGACACTTTAGCAAAATAAAACGTATACAGTCGTCAATTCCTAACCCTGTAGAGCATCTCTGAGATAAACACTATTACAAAAGTACTGAGCCACATACACATTACACCTACAGCTTTTATGCTTTGATGACATCCTTTTCAAAGTGTATTCTCCCATTACAGTTATAACAGTTTCCACTTTTCTTTCTACAAGAGTGGGTCTGTGGGAAGACTATTTGTAGGTCACACACTGATGTCGGTAGAGAGAGGTTTTGGTTGGCCCTGTGTTAAATCAAAATGCAGCATGAAGAGGGGTCTTGCATGTGCCTCTTTTCAGTGATGTCTATGTTAAAAAATGCAAATAACTTTGAAACCATCTCGATGTGCTTAGATAACACCATACATTATTCAAGGGAGGCTGGGACTCCCAGGCATTTGGTGCCAAGCTAACCCTATTAGCTTCGACCATCTGTCCACTGACAGGCCCTCACAGCATGAAAAGTGGTACTTCTAGTAACCTCTGGCTGTAAAACTGTCATTTAGTAAGTCAGACACAATTTGAAAATTTTACTACAACCCAGAACTATAACCAACACATTATTAGATATTAAATATTGCTGTTTTAACCAAAATTACACAATGTTACAGATAATCACAAAGACTAACTGTTGCTGCGTTTAGAAACTTGGCAGTCAGATACCTGACAATGGCAGAGTTATATTGATCACCTTCTCTTGCTGGTGGTAAAGTCCACACACTATGTTCTGCATTAATGCAATACCCAGAGGACTCATTAGCACTGTCTAGCTCTCTCCACAAGAAATGGAGAGTGACATATAGAGAGAGAAAGATAAATGATTCAAACAAAGGCTGAAGTTCTAAGTTTGCATATAATACATGCTTGGATTTGTTCAACTTGTTCAAGTTGTTGAGTTTTATGAGGTTGAGCTTCTCTCGGAATCTGTCATGTAAAAGTGCTTAATGAGATGAGACAGGACATGATTCAAAGTCACCCCCATTTAGTGCTGCCAAAGATGACTCACTCCTTTTCGAGAGGAGGAAAAAAAAGGAGAGATGAAGAAAAATTGAACTAGAAAATACTATTTTAATTTTTAACATTAGTATATGTCTACATTTTATATCGACACAGTTTAAATTAATAATTTGAATCAGGAAGGATGTTATTACGGTATGTAACAGCTGGTTGGATTGACATGTAACCTCAAATTAACAATATATTAGGCTATAATAAAAATTTTTTTTTCTAAAAACCTATACTTGTATAACATAATTCATTAATGTTCATCCATCCAGCCATTATCTTCTGCTTAATCCTTTACTAGGGTCGCAGGGGGAGTTCCCCATGCCCCTTTAGGACAGAACGTTTAGAGCGCTGGGCAGATACACCCAGCACAGTGCGCCAATCAATCGCTGGGCACACTCATACACACACAAACACTTTATATGGGGCAATTTGGAGCCTTCAATTTACCTTGATCCATATTTTTGGACTCTAATAGGAAACCGTAGAACCCGGAGGAAACCCATGCTGACACAGGGAGAAAATGGAAACTTCCAAATGGGTTAACCACTAAGCTGCCGTCTAGCACTTTATTAATAATATTATTATTAGGATATTACAAGATTATACTTGTATACTTATCTTAAAGTAGTGCATTCTTTTGGCTCATGCTGTGTATTCAAATGCAAACAAGAGAAATAAACATGCATTGCAAGGCATTTGTAATTGCTATAACGCTGTAGGAGATGTTGGGCATTTTCCATTTTTGGTCCATGACTGTAACTTTATTTCCATATAAATTGGGACAGCTTGCCACATTGCATAGTAAAATGAAGTTCACAACTGTAAAATAGCTAATGGTTCACTTCTTTACCACAACTTAAGCCAGATGAACAAGATTATTCAAAATGCTAGCAACAGACCAATGATGCAGCAAATCAGTGGTGAACAGTCCCACGTCAGCAGTAATCTGTAGCCATTTGTCTCTTGTTCAAACTAATTTTCTAACCTTAATATAAAAAGTCTTCTGCAGCTTAGCGTTCTGCTTTCTCGCCTGTTACAAGATATAAGTCCCAATGGGTGGTCAAGAGAAAGTGGCAGATTTTCACAAAGCACTGCTTTGAGAATGCGCCATTGAACATTTGTACAAGGAACAGCAGAGGAATAGACTGGACAAATGACTCGGTAACGTGTGTATCCTCAGGCACGTTAGACTGTTTATAAAACACTACCTGTTAAAATAAACCAAGTTTATTTCAAAGCCCAAAAGAATATACTGATCCACAAATCAAAGCTACTATGGAATGTATCACATAAAAAGTAGAAAAGAACAGATGAATAATTCCAGAGTGAATATTTATTTCCCTGTTTTTTATTTAATTGTTGTAACATGGCTTTTGCATGGTAGACATTATACCAGAATAACAGCTTCCTTATTTTATTTATTCTAAAAATAGTCAAACCTTTTTAAATAGGTTCTATATTGCACCAAATCTTACTTAAAAATTAGTGATCAGTGAGCCAGTCTATCACAGTCAGAATGAGATGGTGAGTTAATAGCAATTATTAATATCTGCTGAAATATTTTCTCTCATTTGTAAGCTACTTTGGAAAAAAGCATCTGCTAAATGACTAAATTTAATGTATATATAGCTTATTAACATTACTATTTTGGTAATGTATATAATGTATATCTGATTACTTGTTGCTTAAAAGTCTTCTTATGTACAGCGGTATGTCATTATTTGTGCTCAGCTCCATCAATCTTTTAAAATTTACATTAAAAGCATAAAACTACATCTTAGTATTATACACAAAACTACTTTTTATCTTTCATCTTTCATTAATCTTTAACAGGGGTGTCAATAATTGTGGAAAGCACTTTTATTACATTTTTTTTTAAATTTTTTAAATAAATTTTTTTCATTTTCATAATGATTAAATAAAGAATACAGGGTGGCACGGTGGCTTAGTGGTTAACATGTTGGTTCTATGCGCTGGGGATCCAGGTTTGAATCCCAATCAGTGTGGAGGTATGAATATATATTTGTAGTATTTATTATTTTAACGCATAATTCTACAAAGATGAGCAACAATGATACATAGTTTAAAATATAATATAATTATAGGTTTATCTTAAAACAGCCTTAATGTTCAGTAAACTAAAAAGCAAAAGGTAGCATTTGTCTGTACACTGAACTACTTACCTTCCATGAAATATTAGTTTTATCATGAATAATGAAGAGCAGCTGAATAAATTTTGCATGAGGGGGGCAGGATTACAGTCAAAATCGTTTTTGTCTTGTGTTTCAAATCCATTTTTAAATAAAAAGCACCTATTTGGAACTGAATGCACAGTGGATGTGTGTTTGTACTATATTTACCTTGCAGAATAAAATGGGTTTGACCTCCTCTACCCCTGTGAACACAAACAGTTTTGGGAGTTGCCAGTGCTATTAAAATAAAACAAAATTTTTCAACAAACTACCACTTCTCATACATTCTTCTCCTGTAAGTGGATTATCCTGATCACCATCACTGATTACACTGGCTCTGATTAAACTAGGTTTTAATTTACCTGTCTCTCATTTGCACTAATTATGCCACGCCCTATTTAGGCTCTTCTGTTTTTAAAATGTATGCAAGACCCTTCATTATGTGCTAGTTTATTTTATGTTGGTTTTAATTATTGAGATTTCTTTTTGTGTCTTTGTGGCTGATTAGTTAATTGGGTATTATCAGAATAAAGACTGATCCTGCTCTCTCATCTCATCTCACAATATATTTATATGTTCTCCAAGACTAGGAATGAGACAATTACTTATTTTGATGGTATGATTATAAGTTATAATCATGACAATATGATTAATATGCAATAATTAACTTTTTAATTAATTAAATTAATGTATACCAAGAATAGGGGGATTTTGCTGAATATTAACACAAAATATTCTTTTTCTCACAATATATGAAACTCTTTTGTAAATTCTGGCGCATCTTCATAAAAAAATGTTTTTTGGTACCTACAAAGTAATCAGAAAAGTGTGCTGCTAGTGCAACTTTAATTTATTCTGTGCAAATACTTTTTCTAAGGAATGTTGTCATGACGATGCTGTGGTGCTCTTACGATTAATTAATTGCAATGTTTTTAATCACGATTAATCGCAAATTACTAAAAAATTATTAAGAATGTGTGAGAATTAAAGAATTAAAATTATAGTAAAGATCAGCTGTGTTAATAAAAAGGTCAGCAAAATGTAACTTAATCACACTGTATGACTGAGATGAACCTGATTTGAAGACTGATTTGAGATCAAAGAAAAGACTTGACGAAATTACAGTTCAGGTTCCAGTAAATAACTTTGTTTAATTTCTATATGCCAACTTTCACTAAACAGTATCCCAGCTAGGCACTGTGATCTTGATCTTTTGCCACAGCATGTTCACAATTACAAAAGGATAAGGAGGAAATGAACAGCAGTGTGAGCAAGCTATTTCAAGAGTGCTGGATTTCTGCTCAAATCAAAGAGCCGTTTTTCCCCCCACTCTCTCTCTCTTGCTCTCCCTCCCTCTCTCTCTCTCTCTCTCTCTCTGCTCTCTCCCACGCTACCTTAAAGCAACACAGGTCAGTCCTGTCACATGTGCACAGCTTGCACCCAGAGCCTCTGAGGAGGTAGATCTGAGTCATTCTAGCTTCTCCCACACAGACACACTTTCACACCGCCAACCCGCATCGCTCGTATGCAGAATGAAGAATCCGGATCTCATAAATCAGAGCGAAAGTTTTTCATGTCAGAACTCTAATTGATCCCATATCATCACGAGTGGGCTTCTCTGTCACTCTTCAGTGCAGCAACTCCTCTGGCACTTTTTAAACTTGTAAAGAGTAATCAAAAGTTGCCTGCATGATTCAAGCTCTGATAAGCACACACAATTCTAAAGGCAAGTCAGAAGATAACTGAAGTTTGGCCACTTAAAAAATAAATACAAAAATGAAATAAATTAATGAAAAGAGCTTTATTTTTATATGCCATTCTAAAAAAAGGATTGGGGTCAATTAGAAAATGTGTTAAAGGCATGTAAATACTCAAAACACAAATACACAAAGCACCATGGTGCAATTTAGTATCTCGATATACCCGATTTATATACAGTTCCATACAAAATTTGGACACATCACCATCTTACCTCATTGTCCATTTTGTCCACTTACCATATAGACAGTCTTTTTAATTTTACAAACTACAAAAAACATTTGATTTTTGGGTGCAGTTTGCATGTTCTCTCTAGGTTTCCTCTTGAAGTGTGGAGTTTTCCACCACCACATTTTTTTGTTTACATTTAAATCAGGTAACTTAGTGTGGTTGTGTGGGTGAATGTGTCTGTCTGTGAGTCTTCCCTGCGATTGTCTGGTGACCTGTCCTGGGTTTTTTCCTGCCCTATGCTCCAGTACAAATCCAACAAGTCCTGTGGCAAAATAAATTAATTCTAGTGTATCTAAAGTTTCTTCGCTGCATTTCAAAGTGCTCTACATGAAACATTGCAGTTGTCTTGTGCTACTTATCTTACACATGCAACATCAATGGCTTCTTATCACTAACCCAGATACAGGATTTTGCAGGAGCTGTCATACACACTGAGAGGATCAGCACTCCAGGTTTAAATAGTTAAAGTTCTTTCAATACCTTTTATTTTTAATAGAACAACAGATGTAATCTATCACTTGTAAAAGGGATTCTGATGCTCACTCGCTCATTTGTTCACTCGCTCACTCGTGTTAGGAATTCTGTTGCATTCCTAGTTTGTCGTCCGTAGCCTTTGGCTTAGAGCACATATTTCAACCTTGAATCATTTACTTTTTTTCTCTGTGTAAATGTAATATTACCATATGCATTAATGAAGACCCAATCAGCTGCCATATACTTTCTCGCATACCATATTCATTTGCATTTTAATACATCTGGCCAATTTCTTAACTGTCAAAGTACATCAAAATAATGAGGCTTGTCCTCAATTACAATAGTATCAAAGAACAAGTGTTGTGTTGTGTTGCCTCAAGGTTTATTAGACCAATTACCACAAAAGCTGAAAATAGCAATAGAATAATATTAAGATTAGGCTGTGTAATAAACAAAGTACAGGAATCAAAATCATCAACTGTAAGGATTGCAATTTGGGAACAGGATAGTTATGTGCTGTAAAATATTTATTAGTACTTTTTTTTTTTCATATTTTGTGTTCTTTTCAGTTAAACGTGTTAGTTTGCAACCCTTATCAAAATGGAAAAATGTTTTTCTTTTGAACTTTTGTTTTGTTGCCAAAAGTAAACACTGTCATAGAGTGTAATGATATAAGTATTGTCACAGTATTTTGCTTCATACCGCATATTTGGTGCAGCCTTTACAAAATGTCACATGTGTCACCTTAATCACCTGAACAGTTTAATAACAAAGAATCCTCCTTCTCATCGATATGGCCCTGTGCAAACATTTAACCATCTTATACAATCAATACTTTGCAACACCTGTTTTATTAGAAACCAAAGCTTGCAAATGTTTTTGTATAAATTTCATATATTATAGTTGGAATCTAAGCTTTTTTATTTTTCAGTGAATAGCATATACTTCTGACATATCTGACATATTCTTTGAAAAAGCACATATTTGAAACACATTTGTATTTCGGGTAAAGTAGTATATCATGATGATCGTTCTGCCAGAGTACAGGGAAATAATGTGGGCGCTGTAAGATACTCATTTGCATACTGTGAAATCTCATGTTGGTTGCATACTAAATTTAATAGGTACAATCAGGATGTAAGCAGTACACCGTGTGTCTATGGCATCCTCATCATTTGCACAATTGAAACGATTCTAAATTGACATCCCCAGAGCGCATTTATTGTCATTTGTTAACTGGATCATTCACAAGACTTAGATGACTTAACCTCATTGTCTTTTGCTTTGTTGAACAGATGATGTTCTCCATCTCTATTGTATTATACATTTCAATATATCCTGTACATTATTGTTGTTTGACTGATGTTACTGCCAAAAAGGGTTGGTCCCACACGGATTATGAGTCCTCTTAGGCAAACTAACTTAATCAGTAAATAAAAGTTATATTGATAGTCCTATGTATAAATACAGCTCTTTGTAGAAAGATAACTTCAAGAACTTTAGAACTTTAAAGCTTTTTTGCCATTGGTGTAATAGTAAAATAATCAAGTACAGGGTGGCATTAAAAATTATTCAGATGGATATAGAAAGCAGGCTACTTTTCCATGTGACCCTGTATTTACAAAAGCTTTAAAGTTCTACAATTAAGAGTATAGCATTAAAAAGGTTCCTTGGTAGCAGACTATTCCTAACGTCATCTTGAATTAGCCAACACGGTAGCTCTTCCTGAATAAATAAAGTCAATATTATAAGTGACAGGATGGCAGTTCTAAAATGATAATCTAATTTCCATCCACTCTGGTAGCTTCTTAATCTCGGTATGATCGTCTGAGAAGTGTCAATGATTTACATCATCATGTCATCTTGTGCAAGTGGAGCAGACATCACTGTTGCCTTACTGTCAATTTCTAACTCAAGTATGTCTTCACATTCTGACTCTCTCTCCTTTGTAGAGTGCATATGAAACTTGACATTTTCAGCTCCTGAGGTTCAACATTCCGCTATTCACTCAGACTACAAAGAGGTATACTTTTAAGCTGTAGTGGAAAGTGGAAAAGTCCTGTAGAGTGGTGGTTTGCATCTGGTGGGGTATTTATAAGGTGCAAGCTTCAACTTTGTAGTTTACACAAGTAAGGTCTGAAAGAAATATAAAAGCTTTCGTTTCTCCGCAACCCTATAATCTTTACCCTCTGGACTTAAAATGCAATTTGTAGCAAGGGCACTACATCTTTTCATTCATCCCTTCTCCTGAATACTAACTATTAAGAAATTCCTAAAGAGCATATGCACAATGTCCTTCAGTAACTCTAGTAATAACATCCATTTTCTGTCTTACAGACTTCAGCTGTTATGCCGAATATTACTAAAGTGCCTTATTTATTAATTTTTAAAGAAAAAATAAAAATCAATTAAAAAAATTAATTTCTCTGTAGTTTCTACTGGACAACAATAAGCTTAAATAGTTAGACAAATAAGATTTTAGTATAAGATTAAATGTGTCTCCTGAGATTTGCCTTATTAATCTTACACATGTTTCCTCTTGAGTTTTATTAGAGGTCTCAATAAAAACTCACATTGTGCTTAGATGTGCTAAAATAATTAACTTGTTTACCAAAGGGGGCAGCATGGTGGCTTTGTGGTTAACACTTTTGCCACTTAGTACAGGGGGTCCAGGTTCCATGGTCTCCTCATGTCTGCGTGGGTTCTCCAGTTTCCTCCCACAGTCCAGAAACATGGTAAGGTAAATTGAATACTCTAAATTAATATAGTATATATAGTGTGTTATATATAGTGTGTTTTTGTGTGAGTGACATTAAAGTTCAACATCAACATGGCAACATTTTATTCGCTGAGAAAATAACCAAAATTCACATTCTGTTAAGTATAATCACTTGCAAATTTTTCAAAAAGCAGTGCTGTTAATCTTTTAAGTTGACACATATTGATCCCACATGCATAGAACAATATAGAGGAAGGGACACTGTATACAATATGATGGTCTGTACCTTGGCATGACAGACTTGTGGTATATTTTCTTTATATTATAAACCATTGGAGGTTAGTGCTACAAAACATATAATTTGTATGGACTACATTTGTTGTATCAGCAGCTCTCATTTTATAGTACTTCATAGACTAATTTGACTGAATTAGTATGATGCTGATTGAATCAGCCTGAACAACAGTTCCCAAATATTAAACCAGTACTATTACATATCTAAATATTTTGTTCCTTTTAAACATGTGTTAACAAGAAAAGAGATGATACCTCTACAATACATATATATAAAAAAAAATAAGAAGAATATATGTCTACATTTCTGACTCCCATAAAGATAGAGATAGTCACAGTGATGTGCAATAATTAGCCTTAGAAAGTTTGGTGACAGAACCAGATGCTAATTTCTGATCATGTACATAATTTATATAATTAAAAAAAAGCCAATGCTCAGAATCAAACAATGAACATAGTATGTCATTCTCCCAAACCCCTCTACACTGTGAGTTTGAAAATGGTAGGCTAACAACAGCATCATTTCCTCATCCTTCTTCATCTCTTAAACCATTAACTGTTAAAGTATTAGGAAGCAGCATGACATCAACCACACAGCTAGAATACAAATTACTTCATGTTTTAAAAGCATGCAGTTTTAATGTTAAAAAACTAAACTAAACAAGGGACAGTAAATTGTGTAACATCCTGAACTGATTATAAATCGTCTGAAATTTCACAATGTGTCCTTGTCCTGGTTAAGCCTTTAAAATAAGGAGGATGTAAAAGGTTTGCAGTGATAAAAGTAGAAAGGATTTTTTTTTTCTATATGTAATATTGGATCTAGCAAGCAAGTCGTAAAACAATTCCAATTATTCATTTCTTATGTATTTCGTTCTCATTGGGAAAATATGGTCCCTTTATACATTTTTACATTTACACTGATTTTCTGTCTAGACCATAGAACGCACGAATAAGGAACCTTCTCCTGCCCACACACAGTGAAGGAATCCACATGCAACAGAGGCGTCCACTTTTTCTGTACTGTATATAAAATATTTTATCAAATAAATTCAAATCAGAGTGTAACAGGTGCATGAAGCATCCCGCTGGAATTCAGCTCGGTCAGCAAAGAGAACGGCGCCCAACATGCACAGCATGCCAACGAGCATCACCAACAAAACGTGCAGTTTATTCACTGAGAACACTTCAAATCTGCTCCCAAAAACACATGCATCGCAAGCGAAACTCAGCCAGTAGTTTTGTTTGCAAGCAAACTGCACGTTTTATTGTTTTGTCCATAAAGTTTGATACTCACCAGTCAGCTGGTCGTAAGATCCATCGAGTTCTCTAGAGTCGGAAATGCTTTGCTTTCTGTTTTTCGCCTTCATATTCATAAGTCCTAAATAGAATGGTGGGTCAAAATAGATGGTGTGGTTTTAAGACGGTTAAAAGCCCGATCGGTGGTCCTGTCGCTCCGTGTTGTCGCCGCTGGTTCAGGAGACGCTCTGAGGACGGCCACCTCTCACTGTCAGCGCCGGACTCAGCCGCTCACACCGGAGCGTTCTCTGAACACTCTGAACACTCTGAACACTCTGAACACTCTGAACACACTGAACACTCTGAACACACTGAACACTCTGAACACACGGCATGTCTCTATCTGTTCATTCAGGTTCAGATCGAGCGAACAGAAAGAAGAGAGAAAGCCAGAAGGAGCGGCTCATCGCATTGGAGACCACCGAGATTTGATTCCTGCGCTGTGAGCTCTGCAGGTGGTCCGACTGAGAGTCTCAGCAAAGTACAGAGAGAGTGAGGGGGGCAACCTGCTTACCACAGACCCTGCACTTTAATGATGAACCGAATACAGCATCTCAGCTCAGCGCATTATTATTCACTTTGGATTTCTTTTGGGGCGTTGGATGTGTGCCCATACAGGGAAGAACACCTTGGGCGCCGGGAAGATAAAACCCAGGACAGGGCGCTTCATCATCACTAGATTAAAGGGGCAATTTGGAGCAGCCTATTCATGATGTTGGAACGTGGGTGCAAAGTGGAGAACCCGGAGGAAACCCATGTGGACATGGGGAGAACATGGAAACTCCACCTACATCGGAACCGAACCTGCTACCCTAGTAGAGGAAGATGATCGGCGCAGTGGCTTAGTGTTTAGCATGTCCACCTCTCAGCGCTGGGGATGCAGGTTCGATTTCTAATCTAGGTGGAGTTTCCATGTTCTTTCGGTGGGTGTGTGTGTGTAAGCAGTGGATT
This sequence comes from Corydoras sp. C115, assembly GCA_019802505.1. Lineage (NCBI taxonomy): Eukaryota > Metazoa > Chordata > Actinopteri > Siluriformes > Callichthyidae > Corydoras > Corydoras sp. C115. The sequence goes on along the minus strand of JAFMOC010000038.1, from coordinate 2,028,752 downwards.
GGAACAGTGTGCCCAGCACACTGTCCTGGTTGTATCTGCCCAGCACCAGAAAAGTTGTCCCCTGGATGGACATGGGGAACCCTCCTGCTACCCTAGTAGGGGACTACATGGAAGATGGAAAGATCATGGAAAGTCCACTTAGATTGGAAATTGAACCTGCATCCTCAGCACTGAGAGATGGACATGCTAACCACTAAGCCACCGTGCCGCCCTTCGCTCTAATTCATTTATTCATCATTTTCCACATAGTCCTCTACTAGTGTAGCAGGAGGGTTCCCCATGCCCATCCAGGGGAGAACATTTCAGGCGCTGGGCAGATACACCCAGGACAGTGTGCCATATCATTGCTGGGCATACATTGTGCCAATCCACTGCTTACACACACACACACACACACACACACACCCATGGAAAGAACATGGAAACTCCACTTAGATTGGAAATCGAACCTGCATCCCCAGCGCTGAGAGGTGGACATGCTAAACACTAAGCCACCGTGCCGCCCTCCGCTGTAATTCATTTATTAATTATCTTCCACATAGTCCTCTACTAGTGTAGCAGGAGGGTTCCCCATGCCCATCCAGGGGAGAACGTTTCAGGCGCTGGGCAGATACAACCAGAACAGTGCGCCATATCATTGCTGCGCACACTTTGTGCCAATCCATTGCTTACACACACACACACACACACCCATGGAAAGAACATGGAAACTCCACTTAGATCGGGAACCAAACCTGCATCTCCAGCGCTGAGAGGTGGACATGCTAACCACTAAGCCACCAAGTCGCCCTCTGCTCTAATTCATTTATTCATCATCTTCCACATAGTCCTCTACTAGGGTAGCAGGAGGGTTCCCCATGTCCATCCAGGGGAGAACGTTTCTTGTGCAGGGCAGATACAACCAGGACAGTGTGCCATATCATTGTTGGGCACACTTTGTGCCAATCCATTGCTTACACACACACACACACCCATGGAAAGGACATGGAAACTCCACTTAGATTGGAAATCGAACCTGCATCTCCAGTGCAGAGAGGTGGACATGCTAAACACTAAGCCACCGTGCCGCCCTCCGCTGTAATTCATTTATTAATTATCTTCCACATAGTCCTCTACTAGGGTAGCAGGAGGGTTCCCCATGCCCATCCAGGGGAGAACGTTTCAGGCGCTGGGCAGATACAACCAGAACAGTGCGCCATATAATTGCTGCGCACACTTTGTGCCAATCCATTGCTTACTCACACACACACCCATGGAAAGAACATGGAAACTAGATTGGAAATCGAAGGACATGCTAAACACTAAGCCACCATGCCCCCCTCCACTCTGGATCACTTAGGTTTAATATCCCACTAAACACTAACCAAGCTAACAGAGCTTTGATTGGTAATTTTGAACTGATTCATATGAGAGAACTGACGAGTGTAAGTTGATATTTTTATAGCTGTAAATATGTCATTTTTATAAAATGGTCAATGTACAGTGATGTTCCTGATTAAGAAAAATCAGCGTGTTAACACCTGTTCTTTAGGCTGATCACAGCTCAGTTAAAATTGCTTAAACAGCAAATTAACCAGGGCACACTATCGTTACAGTATTGAGGTGCATCACATTCCCATGAATTACTTGAAAGGTTAATAATATAAAAAAAATTAAAAGCAAGAATTAATGAATAGTGCTTGGCCCTGGCTTCATTCCACCCATTACCTCCATTCCAGAGCTTTTAAGCCAAACACATCACAAAGATTAATAACTATTCAGGCTAGATGTTCTTCAGAAACCTGACATTGCTATTTATCAGCTATTGATTATGGGGTAGTTAAATAAGGTACTGCAACAAGCTTCCACATGAAATGAAGTGAAGCTCAGACGACAATTCAATTTATTTATTAGCATTGGAATTATTAAGCAGTCAGTCCGTGTCCGCGTGGGTTGTCCGGTTACCTCCCACAGTTCAAAAACATGGATTCAAGGTGAATTTACTGCTCTAAATTGCATTGTATGTCCCGTATATTCCCCCTATATAGTCTGTGTGTAAGTGTGTGCCCAGTGATAGATTGGTGCCCTGTCCTGTCTGATAAGTGCTCAACTTCCATCCATCCATCCGTTATCTTCCGCTTTATCCTATATTAGGGTCACGGGGGAGTTCCCCATGCCCATCCAGGGGAGAACGTTTCGGGCGCTGGGCAGATACACCCAGGACAGGGCGCCAATCTATCGCTGGGCACACACTCACTCACTCAAACAGACACACTCTATATGGGGCAATTTGGAGAACTCAATTAACTTGATCCATGTTTTTGGACTGTGGGAGGAATCCAGAGAATCCAGAGGAAACCCACACGGACACGGGGAGAACATGGAAACTCCACCCAGAAGGCGATTCGAACCGGGAATCCCTAGTGTTGAGAGGCGAACGTGCTAACCACTAAGCCACCGTGCCGCCCAGCGCTCAACTTATTTATGTAATATATGTATCTTATTTTGATATATTTATAAATAATAATATCATGTGTCTAAACTCAAAACATACTTCAAAAATGTTCAGACATGTTGAAGCGGTAGAATACCTGAATATTTTCTGGCTTTGACATGTATTGTTAAGTTGGTTGACAGTTTATAAATTGTTTTTCTGCTTGTTTTTTTTTTTTATTATAGACATTAATTGACCATTTTTCTGCTGTATTAAATTATATGGTGATTATTGTAATCATTTGTTTTACCCAGTACTATATGTTTTGGTGTGAAGTGGGTGCTTATTGAGTGTTAAAACCAACAGAAACCTGTATAAATGTATTAAAAATATAGCAAAAGCTGAATTTGAATGATCAATATAGGATTATGGTGCAGGGTCTCTTAGCAAAACATGAAAGATTGACTGTATTCATTGAATACAGCATTCATAGTATTCAATTGACAGAAGAAGTTCTGTTGGAAGCCCTGAGTAACAAATGACATTATCTGAAACGGCATTCTCTGCTTGACTAAATAATTTATTTAAAAAAAATACATTTTCAAAATTTCCTGTGAAACACATTTATAATTAATTACTCTGGCTTTATGCTCAATAATGGCTCAGGTGGATTGTTTGATATTCTTTGTGTATTCTAAAGGCAATAAGATAATTAACTTGTGGAAAGTGTCTCGTTTCTAAAACTGTTTGCATTACTTATGTCACTTAAACCATGTATATCCATTCTTATTTAGAATAAGAACACAATCTGCTGTGCAGACTCTCATCCTCATTACCCTATACATTGTGTTTAATCATTTGAATCTGTACTTAACAATACTGCTAAGTGTAATCGGGTCAAGTTGCACTTCGGTTACCATGAAAACCTGCAGGTTTCTCTATTTTATCATGCTGTGTTGTTCAGATGTTCAGAGTCTTTCAATCGTACCAAGTTACATACAGTAATAGAGCCTTAACTATGTGGACAGTTTATTTATGTGTATGTAAAAAATTGATTTTGTACCGTTATCATTGCTAATATAACATACAGTGAATTTCTATAAAATATCAAATTTCACAGATGATGTGGTCAGATAACAGCTAAAATCAATACTCTTACTAAAACTAGTTCAGGATATGCATTTCCACGTTGAATGAGACAGATGACATTCTCTGGAAAAGAAAGGTTTGCCGCATTGCGATTATTTATAAATGTCCTAATGAATAAATTCACTCTGTAACTTAGCAAGAAAGTAATCCCTGGTATTCAGACATTTAAGCAGGCTCACATACAGTCTGAAAAAAAAATGAATAAATGATTCGGTACAAAAGAGAGTCACTGGCATCCTTTATCCAATCAATATTATGTGTTTAAAAAAGAAAGCAGCAGTTTGTAGAAAAATCCAGTTTGCTTCATAAGCAATGAACAATTCAGAAAATTGTTTAAGATGTGGGCGGCACGGTGGCTTAGTGGTTAGCACGTTCGCCTCTCAGCGCTAGGGATTCCCGGTTCGAATCCCCATCTGAGTGGAGTTTCCATGTTCTCCCTGTGTCTGCGTGGGTTTCCTCCGGGTTCTCCGGTTTCCTCCCACAGTCCAAAAACATGGATCAAGTCAATTGAATTCTCAAAATTGCCCCATATAGAGTGTGTCTGTGTGAGTGAATGTGTGCCCAGCGATGGATTGGCGCCCTGTCCTGGGTGTATCTGCCCAGCGCCCGAGACGTTCTCCCCTGGATGGGCATGAGGAACTCCACCGCGACCCTAATAGAGGATAAAGCGGGAGATAATGAATGAATGAATGAATGTTTAAAATGTTTTTCAGTTTTATCAAATAACCTTTATTAATTGAAAGAATAAAATTTTTCGTCCATGTAACTACTAAATACAATTTATATAAAGTAAAACCTTCGTATCATCTGCCACCTAAAACTTTATAGCATTCAGGCACATTTTGGCAAAAAAAAATCAGGATTTATTTACATTTCAATAGTGGTGTTGTGTGTTCATGTGATTAAGGCTTGTTGAGAGTCTACATCACTTCTGTCATTACACAGATTAAAAAAAAATTATTAACACATTGAATACTAAAGATAATGTTTGAATATATGTGAAAGATGGGAATTATAAATCAAATTAATTAAAAATACAAATTAGGAGGGTAGCTAATCATTAAAACAGTGGCTAAATTAATTAAAAAGGGATAAGTTTTAAAATGTGGTAAAAGGAGATGAAGAAAATGTACCTTTCAGCATATTTGCAGACTTATAGGCTAATAAGCTTAATCAAGCTAAGACAGCATGTAATTGATTATGCTGTGAACACACACTTCTGAAATTTTTTACTTAAGATAAATTAAACAAATTTTACATGGAATCAACTGCAATTATCTTTTCTACTTGATAATGATAACTAATTGTTGCATATTTATAACTGTTAGATGGCACCGGGCTTTACATGACTTCTGCAGACTGTAGTGAGATATTCACCCAAATAGACTTTAAGACAACAGTCTATATAGTGTACTATATACTATACTATACTATGTACTATATAAATAATTTTTTTTTAAATCAAATTTTTATTTTACCTAATACAAATGCCAATTACAGTAATGACATGGTAAAAGCTTTTATTCTTATTGTTAAATAACATTATTTAAGTGTGCCCCAGATATTTTTTTCTTTTCACATTGCATTAGTGTAGTTAAAAAGTTTTAAATCTATTAACTGAAAGAAAAGTTTATATTCAGTTCTCTCTCACATGCACAATGTATAAGTACAAGAACTAAAAATATCATACTTTTTTTTTTTATTTAAAAACTCATGTTAAAGTTTTCTTAACTCAAATTAAGTCCCATTATTAATAGAACAATAGAAGTTATTAGTTTCTCATTAGTCATGCTCATAAGTTCAAAACTGACTGTTAGAAAAATTTGCTTACAAATAACAGATTTGCTGTTTTTATTCTGTTTTATCCTCCTTAATTCAAGCCACATGTCCTTCATCTCATCGCTCATCACATCTTGTTTTTGGACCGGATGCTTCTAGACAAACACAATAGACAAGGACAAGCAGGTTAATGAGGATTCCATCTCAGTAGGCTCTATCTGTGTGATCTCATCACCCAGAATCTCACTCTCTTCTTTTCTCTCAGTTTTCTTGCTTATATAAGCAAGAAAATATAGAATAGAACGGTGCTTGCTAAGCGTTTTAACTGCAGTGGACCACAGAAATTATGACTTTGCAAAAAAAATAAAATAATGTAGAGCCCTCCAATGCAGTATTAATGAATATGGTGAAGCACATGCACTGAGGCCTGAAGGTAGTCACACATAATTCATATTCTCTTTACATTTTAATGAGAACCTTATCAGCACATAAATGGATACTGTAGTACCCATAGCTTTTGTTTCTACATTGACTGTATTTAGTTTAAAGCAAATCTTTGGTCACTTTTTAAATTGAGTGTTTTGTTGATCAGGTTATCAGGGATGAGCACACTCAGAGTTTAGCACAGATCTGGTTTAATATCTATTTTGTTGGGGTACCTGTTTTTTATTGTAATGAGAAAGAAAAATGTGCTCTCTCTAAACCAACAAAACTTTCACTGCTTTTAGTGAGAGGGGTTAGTATTTAATTTGTCTTTCGATTACGAAGCAAATGTATTTTAAACATATATATGTGATGCATCATGACCTTAATAAATGTAAAAAAAAAAAAGGTTGAAAATTACAGATGATTTTGTAAATTGCATAGTACCGTTTGCAGTGACAGTCAGTTTAAAGGTCATTTAACATACCACTTGCAGATGATTTAGTCTCTAAAAGCAACACAGGCCGTAGAATGGCTGATACTCCCAGCTCTCTGACTTTCCTTTCCAACATATAATTATATCAGCCACCCCAGTCAACTATAAGTGAAGTTATTTAGACTGAAACGGAACATCCATGCTGTGGTAAGCCAAACTGTAAAATAAGCTGCTGTCAGACAGTAGTGTGAATATGCCAGTTTGCAAAGAAACAAATCATTTTACATAATTTCAGATTATATTCCCAATGTGATCTATAGATGTGGATATATAATTAGGTTGGACTAAGCTCGGCATTGTTTTTTAACATTATATGGGTAATAAGAGATGTAAATGATGGAGAATGTTGGTTTATTTGGAACAGTAACAGTAACTTTCATTCCAGAACAATGTCAGATTTATTCACAGATAACAATGAGTGAAGAATCTAATTTAAAATGCTACAAAACTGGCGTTGTTTTGAGAAATGTACCATGCTGGCAATTTACTTTCTATCCTTGATAAAAAAATTCCCCAAAGCAGACATGATTGAAGCTAATTAACATAAACCCTGTGCATCTTTCCACCTGTTCACTTCCAAACCATTACTGTAAACAAGACACCAAAGAATGTCAAAATCAATGACATGCAGATAAACAATTCTGAAATAAAAAAAGAATTATCACTGATGTGGTGTCATATTAGGAACATTTATTTCATGATGCTAAAAACAATGTATTTCATGTCTGGTTTTTACATTTTGATTATTCACTGTTCATGTACATATGATGTCTTGGATTTGCAAGAACAGTACAGTATATATATATACTGTACTGTTATATATATATATATATATATATACTGTTCACAAGAACAGTATATATATACAGTATATATATATATACAGTATATATATATATATATATATATATATATATATATATATATATATATATATATATATATATATATATATATATATATATATCCCTTTAATTTAATGAGCTTACACACAATTAAAAAGTAAAGTATATTTGAAATCAACATGCTTAAAATTTTATGACAATATACTGCAATGAACTGGCAGCAGTTCCAGCATGGTGCCCTTGTGCTCATTACTAGATCCTTTAAGATTGAGATTTGTTGTAAAGTCTCTGATGTGCAGATAAACTCCAGGCGCATGTGCAGTATGCCGACCTCAAGCTCATTAAACACATTTGGAACGTTGACTATATACTCATCTACTACCTAACCTGAGGTGCATGTTTGGGTAGTTGGATAAGAGGCCCTTAGCGGTTTTCAGTCAAGTGTTTACATAATTACTTTTGGTTAAAATGTTCATTTAAGTGTGGTTAATACTGGCTTATATATTTATTAAAAAAAAATCATGGTTGCACCTTAATGTCAAAGATGAAGGTCTGATATTTCATGATATTTCTGATATTTCATGATGATATTCATTTACATATGAATTCTCAGATACAGCCCATATTTACACCAAATAAACTCAATCAAATGGTAAAAAGAACACTGGTACACAGGTGAGTTAAAAAAATTTTAAGAGTTACAAATATTCTGGTGTGTGTGTGTGTGTGTGTGTGTGTGTGTGTGTGTGTGTGTACCAGGTATATATAACATTGTGGATTCTAAAACCAGTTTGGGGCCCTCATGTTATTTAATGTAAAGTATTCAGTTAAAAAGTAAATCAAACTATATGATTAGAGTTATTGTTTTTAGTGTAGTATTTCTGATTACAGTTTGGGTGTCTCCACGAAATGAATGGAAATCTATGTAAAGCTGCCACAATGCATTAAACAAATGTGTTTGTGTGCGAGAGAGAGAAAGAAAGAGAATTTAGATTTTTTTCTTGTTGAAAAGTTCTTTAAGAAAATCAATGTTTTTTTTGAAGAAATACAAATATACAAAAGGACACTAAATAAAGGGTTAAACTAGATTCTTCTTCTCCCACCACATAGAATAAAATTAAATTAAAAAACGTCATTCAGTAAGACCGATTTGGTGTGACATTTATAACAAAGCTCTTTACTTTGATTAGTTCAGTGTCCATCACAGTAACACGTCTGCTTCAGATATGTACTGCCTTCTATAAGCAACAATTGTTGGTCGCTATCTGTCATTTTTTAGTGCGTTACATCTACAAACTACATAGTCAATTTTTTATATAAATTTACTAAATATCTACTCATTTATTTAATTACCATTTGAATTTTCATTCTATGTCAGTAGTTTATAAGTGTTCTGTACTATGTGTGTTTTTATTTTTAGTTGGTAACCAAACAACATTTTTACCCTCATCACTGTCATATAGTCAATTTAAATTATAAAGCCCTGACAATACAAGAAACAGTCCTGCTTCATGTAACTGCTAAACTTTATTTTTAGGACATGAGTCACAATAGGTGCAAAATGCAGAATCCAGTAATTAGGATACAATACAAATCTTTTACAAATGTACAAGGTACAATATGTATTATTCTACTTTTCAGATTCTTTCTATTTCAGATCCCAGTATAACAAGTCATATGTTTAAGACCAAAAATCTACATGTAAACCCGCTGGTCACATTATAAACTACACCTCCTTGTTTCTGCAGTCACTGTTCATTTGATCAGCTTCACTTAACATAAAGATGCACTGTGTAGTTCTACAATTACAGACTGTTGTACATCTGTTTCTCTACATACTCTATTAATCCCCCTCATCTTATTGTCTAATCTCTCAGGACCACAGTACAGGTATTATTAGAGTGCTGGATGATTCTCAGCACTGCAATGATGCCGACATGGGAATGGTATGTCAGTTTAAATTGCTCTAGAATAGCAGTAGTGCTGCTGGAAAAAATGACCAAATAATTATTAAATATAATGTAGCTGTTGTTTTAGGTAAGCTCTAATACCAAGCTCCAGTATTCTGTGTGTAGCATTTAAATTACATGTTGCATTTTTATTTACAAGTATAATGTATTGTATAAGGTCAAATGATTGGTGTTTCTGTGTTTATAGATGTGTTGAGTCACAGATTTCCAACCACACAATTATAAAATAGCATCCCCTCATATCTGCTTAATTGTGTACTTGGCTATAGTTTAATTGTCCTCTGGCATTAGGAAAGCCCAGCACTGAATAGCAACAGTACAGGGCATTTGTCCAAGAGAGGAGTCAAGCAATGTGAAATGGATTAGCACCCCAGTCAGAAGGAGGGCTGAATTAATGATGCATCTCTTCAGGATTATTTCCTTGCAAGAGCAAATCACAGCAAGAATATAAATGTACATGAATAAATGATAAGGGCAAAATATGAACATCTAACTTTCCTCTACCTTCCCATAAAGGCTGTCAGGAGAAAAACAGAGCCTGAACAAATGTAAGATTTTCTTAATATTTAAAGATTTTAAATGTTTGATTAAACAATCTGAAGGATGGGTCAGAAAAATATACTTGACCAAAATGTGTTTAATTAAAAAAACCTTATACATTTACTAAAACAAATATTACTACATTTGCGACTTTACTCTCATTATACATATAATGCATGTCCCATGTGATTCAGAAGTGTGGAAATTGTAATGTCAGGTAGATAGATGGTGTATTCGGTCTAAGTTAAAAGCTGCACAGTGACACATTTCAGACAAACAAAGGCATAAATAAGTTTAGTCTCTGATATAACCACAAATTATTAAATAGCTTTGTCACTGGGAAAAACATTACTTAGTCTGTGAGAACAAACAATAGTTATAAGCTGTAAAGTCAGCAAAGGGTGGGTGGAAAACTTGTTCTTGCCAGTAACCCATATCCAAAAACCGAGCAATGCAAAAAGAAAGTTTGCAGTACGCAAAAAAAAAAAAAAAAAAAAATTAAATAATTGGATGACTGGAGTGGGTTAACGTGCTATACCCAAGTCCAGGGAAAGTTTATTTAGACCAATCTGGAAGACAGAGAAGTCCTCTCAACCCAAGAAAAATGCTGTCACAGACAGTGGTGAAGAAGATATTCAGTGACGAGCAAAAAGATTGGAGGCACGACCAGATGCCTGAACTGAAGCTGTGAGTTGAGGGTAAGAGGCAGGAGGATGACAGCTGTAGGAGAAGGGATCGTGCTAGGGAAAGCTAAAGCCATCAAACGATAGGAAAACAAAAAAAATCTTGCTGTCATTATTCTGAAACTAATTCATGACTATAAGATGTTATTGCATGGTGCATTTTGTTAAAAGTGTTCTGTGGCTGCCATAAATGCATGAACATCATTAACAACAGAGTTATGGTAGACCATATTAACCAAATGTCAATGTTCCTAAACTCATGATACATGCACCAAAATCTGACTTTTTTTTTTTAACAAATCATACAACACATACAATCTGGATTCATCTGCTCAATTCCATTAACCACTTGAGGGTTGCCACATGATGTAAAGGTGAATTGTAAGTTCAAAAACATTAGTTTAGGCCTTGTGGGAAATAGTGGCGCCATTTATTCGAGCCATGATGATCAAGTCATCAGATTCCTTGATTTTACCATTCTAAAGTCATTTACATTTATTTCTGTATACTATTTTATTCTTATCTTAGGTTTTTCTTACTGGGGCGGAGCCAGAAACGCAGTTGAGGCAATGGATGTCATCTGTGACTCATGTGTGGGTTTACTGTCTGTGTGTCTACAGAATTAAAAAAAAAAAAAAAAAAAAAAAAGACTGAATAACAAGAGTCTGCCGTGTGCGTGCAGTTTAAGATGACAAAAAGTACTGACTAGAAGCTCCTGTAATTATGTGATCTAGTATTTTGTCTGTATCCTGTATTGTATATAAATATTTTTAATTATTTCTCTATACTTACAATTACACTTAAAAGGCAGATTTTGCACTTAACAATCACAAAGGTGAAGCTCTACCAGACCTGGTGCTGTCGCTCTTGGTTCCTGGTTTCTTTTGCATTTATTTTGTCATGAATATCAATCAAAATCTCATCAAAATCTCATCCTGCGGAGCAGCAAATAACAACAATAACAGGTTGCAAAAAAAAGCAAAAAAAAATGTTCTCAATTGATTTATGATGACAGTTAGGGGGTATAGCCTTCAGCAACACGTTGATATTTTTTTATTTATTTATTCATTTCTGTACACCTGAAAAAAAATCTTGTGCCAGTGTTCCACTGTTTACATCAGTAACAGTCCTTTCATGAATGTTGCATTTATATGCAATAGCATAATTTACAGGATTGTCCCTCCCAGCAGGGGAACACTGTTTATGATATATGTATAGTAAAAGATCATTAGCATGAATTTATCCATGCAATAAATAAAACTGTTTCCCACACATTATGGCCTGCTCTAGGCTAGTTGTGAAGAAAAAAAAACTTTTGATTAGTGCCTATTTCATTACATAATTATTATATACAGTTAAAAGAAACCATATCAACCTTTGTGTTAAAGTTACTACTATAAATTATGTCCTGGCTTAAAATATTAAAATTCAGATTTTAAAACTCTGTCTCAGGAGGTAAAATAAACTACAGTTTTTATAATATAGAACATCACATTAAAAAAGAAATTGCTATCCATCAAACAGGATTACAAATGACTCCTGCTATGGAATAGCGGAAAAGATTTAAACGCAGACAGGTAACATGAAAATGCATTACAGCATTACATTACATTCAACTCCTAAATATTGGTTCATGTTTAGTGGAAATATTTTAATTTGTAATTATAGACAAGAATTTAAAACTACACAGTTTCTTGTTTATAGAGAGTAATTCCAAGTATTGTGCCAGTTCAGATGCTTTTGGTAAGTGAATTGACCTGGGTGTTAGTCCTCATCTAATTGACTCCAATTTAATTTACGTTAAATAAAGTGTATGAATACTAGTCCACTAGTTAAAAGTGTGTAGTTAATGCTGACTGTCCACAGCCATTTTAGGAAACATGTAGCTATGTTTCTGATGTATGGTCTTCACAGCTCCAGGTGTTAGAGTTAGGAAGTAAATAAGTGTAAAGTGTACTTTGGGGACCAAAACTTGACGAAAAGACAGAATCGTATTGGACACCTGAGGTATTTTGACAGAAATGAATAATTTGTTGCTCATTTATTATTTAATATAAATAGATTTTGTCCTTCTACAATGTACCTCAATTGCTGAAGTGACAAAACATTTTATGTGATTAATAGACTGGGAACATCAAATTCCCTTTACCTTCTGGAGCCGCCTTGTGTATAATAAAAGTGCCTCTGTTCCAAAGGAGTTCCCCTTTTGTGATGCCAAATGTTCCACTTCATGTGGCGATGAATTGAATATTTTGCCAATGTTTTTATACATCTCTTCACATGAGCTCTCTTTTCCTTTCTGAAAGTTCAAAGTACAACCCATGGGACGGCTGGACAGCTGCACAAATGTCCCGGCTCCCTTTAGTATAGAGCTGATTTTGTCATTGTTCAAATGAATTTGTTAAAAATAATTTTCCAAAGACTTAACAATTCACCTTCATAGAGTTTTTCCTTTACACTTTCATTAAGCATGTCCTAATAGTTATTACTAAACACTTCTTTATCCTAAAACTCCTCACAGGAATTTTATTGCTTAAATGTTGAGCTTTGATGTCCCAAGAAACTTTGTGATTCTCACTTATGTCCTATTTAGAAGTCAACTAAAATTGCTTAGAAAAAATAGTATGAGAAAAAGAAGAGACATAAAATGTAAGTTTATTTTACGAATGTATTAACTTATACTACAGGGTCAACCATGAGCAATGAGGGTTAAAGTTCTTGCTCGAGGGAAATTCAGTGACCGTGTGATTCGAACCCCCAATCTTCAGATTGGTAGTCCAACAACCTAATTACTGAACTACAGTCTGCTGTTTATCAACTAAGAAGTAACTCTGAAATTAAATATTTTAAATGTTTGTGAATCTACTGTTGCACTTAGTTATCATACTGCCACTTGCATCGTGGCTAATGTAATTATGAATTAATAGAGTATCATTAATAACATTCAATACGGGGAATTATATCCCCAGGGCTTACAAAATGCTGACTTGGGCAAAGAAAGTGCTAAGGCTCAAAAGACAAAGGGATTTAACTCAAGTTTGTCTCTAAAAATATTTATGCTTTGTTTTATGTTACACTGAAGAAGGTCTGTAGCCTTTTATTTCTACTTTGATTTCAATCAGAGAGCCGGGGGAATATAGTTTTACCCCACTTCCCTCCATTTTTCATGCCAATGCTCAATTAGGGACAGAATAAACACCAACGTTTTTTTTTTTCATCCACTGCTTAAAACACAAATGTATTGTTGTGTTACTTGGAAACCAAAGAAGTAAGTAATATCATTTCCTGACTGGATAACAGTTCATCTAAAGCGCATTCCAGATTAAATATCTTGTGAATATAAAATCAGTTTTTAAAACTGTTACTGGGTTTAATATCAACTTTAAATGAACCTAACTACACAAAATACCTAACTAATTTTCCTTAGTTTAGGTTTTGGTTATCAGTGTTAAAATTTTACCAAAAATATTAATAATGTTATTTTAATTCACAGCAGCACAAATAACAGAAATGCTCATAATCCTCTACATATCTAAGAACTACGTATATACATAAATAAATTTTCTGCAGGGTCTTATGCTGCCTCTAAGGCTTTCTCGCTCTTAACTTAAAAATGCATTGACCATTACCACAGACAAGTTCCAGGTGAGATCCATTACTTCACTTGCATCCTCCGTGCTGCCTACTATATGCAAATCCTTGTTTTAACAGTTTTGGTGGGACAATGTCAAATAAAGAGGAAAATGAAAAGAGGCAGCAAATAACAAAGACGAATTTGCCACATCTAATGATTTTTAAATATTTTGGTCAAGATTGGCAAAAACAACTAAAATCAACCCAGTGCCAAGTTAAAACGCAAATGTCAGCAGCTACTAAATGTGTGTATAATTCATTTATGTGGACAAACATGCATCCCAGGTCCACTGAAGTTACCCATGTGGGTCTTTGAGCAAGACCCTTAACCCTCATTGATCCAGGTGTGCTGTGGTTTACCCTGTGTTGTGACCCCAACTGAGTTGGGATATATGCAAGTCGCTTTAGATAAAAGTGTCTGCTAAATGAATATAATGTAATGTTCATAATAAACCACACATTAATATGCTAATGTATAACTTCCTATGAGGTGTAACAAGTTATCTCTCCTTCTTATAATTTGGAATCTGCTTTTCTCAATTTTCTTACACACTTCTAAACACAGTTGTTTTAATGTTTTAAACCATTAACCAAGGCACACTATTCAAAATCTAGTTCACTGCAGATTTTATAGTGCACATCTGGCTAGAGTAATATTGGTACCCAGAGATTTCATTCTTTCTGCTAAAGGTGCTTTAAGATTTATCCTCATTTAGAACGATTTAAAGGAGTAATAACCTAGCCCATGAATTATACCCAGGTTTATTTGTTAAGCACATACTGCCATCGGCCTAGTAATGAAATGCATGCCCATTACTCAAACAGACCATTAGCTGGATAGTTAAAAAAAAACAATCTGTTGGTTGATGAGAAAGGCCTGCAAATCGATGTATACACATGACTTTTAGGCTGTTTCATGCTAAGTCTACATTCAATAGAAGCAGAACTATTTTCTATTAAAGGATTTTCCCAAGTTCAAAATTAAGTTAATAAAAATCAATACAATTTATTGATTCAAAAAACCACATCATATTTAATCACATATTTAATTATAGGTGTAATTTAATTAAGATAATTTTTGAGCTGCAAAAGTAGTGTGATCTCTGAATCACTTTCCATAAGCAAACACAAAAGCCATGACATTCTCTAAAGTTTGAACCCTATACGCTCTTTTAAAAGCTAAATAAAATACATATTAAAAGGTACTTTCATAATGTGATTTTAAAGAACTGTAGTGGGTAGAGGAAAAATTAGAACCCCTCGAGAGTGATTGAAATCTTTCAGTCTTTTGTGCTGATCTAAAAAAGTAACTGAATTATCATGAGACAGAATGTTACAGGTTTTTTGTAATGTGCTTTTAAGGGCCAGTGACAATATTTTAACTTCAGTGCAGCCTCCTTCAGGACCCATCTCTGTTGACAAAGTTGCTTTCTTCAATAAAGTGGCTCAATCAAAGACAAGACTCTCCTTGATGGTAATCTCCTTGATTTACCAACCAAAAACAAAGACATTGGAGACCACATCACATCCAAAGTAGCATGACACTCAAGAAGAGCTACAGAATTTAAAAAAAGCAAACAGTTCTAAGAACATGAAGAGAAACATCCTGTCATTTTGTCCAAATGAATAAGCAAAGACTTTTTCTCTCTGGTACCCTCTGTAATAAAGACTTGCCAAGTTTAAAAAAAGACTGTACTTTAAAGTGTAATTCATATTTAAAAAAAACCTTCCTATTAGAAGAGAAAAGTTTTTTAGATCGTAATCTTTCTTGAGTATTTTTGATGAGTGGACAATTTCAGCCAATTAAAACTTACTACAAAAATACAACTGGACTTTCAACATTAGCTTTCTTCTTTTTAAGGATTATGGGTTTTGTGTAGCGACACAAAAAATTGTGTCGCTACACAAGTGTAACATGGTGAGTATGAACGATGACTGGAGACAGAATTTCACAGAAATCCTCAGAAATGGCTTTATTAACATATTATTCTTAAATTCCTTATCATGTAGATGATTGTGTCATGCAATGTAAAACTGTATCATGTCAAATACGTGGATCTTCCAAAGTGTGATTGTGCCTAATAACAGAAACGAAAGAAGAAGATGAAGATTTATTTGTAGTCTGTCATTAATCTCTCATTCATATTCATATTTATTTATCAAACCACTTCACACACATACCCTCTGTCGAACACTCTATTGGCGGGATATGTGGTATGGTGCACTTGTCGGCAACCCCTCAGGAAAGAACAGCAAGTGTAATTAACTAAGAACCTGTCAATATTTTTTTTTTTACTGCTGCTAATCAAGACTCAACAAATCAATTGATTTCAATTTCCTCAGGGTGCTATCAATAGTCTTTTAACTTTCTGGTGTTTCTCCAAAAGCTTGCTTTCCCCTTGAACAAGTGGTATTTCCTGATTTACTTATTGCATTTATATTTATTTATGAGGTTCCTTTTTTCACCGAGTTCAGATACAAGGGGGAAGATTTTTAACATCTGGTTTTCTTTTTAAAGTCATTTATTTTGTAGATAATCAAAGCAACAAAAATGACCTTCCAGGTGTAAATGCTTATTGTAGAATCAGAAAAAGTAAGTATTTTCAAAGAATCTTATGACATTTCATTATTAAGTATAAGTGGAGTATACATGTAGATGCAAAACACTGGCCGATGCTCATTAAGAATTATTTGAAGTAAATGATTTAGTATGCTGTATTAGCATAGAAATTTGCATAAACTCTCTAGGATATTTTTCTATGTTAAAACCATAATCCCAGTAGATTTGTAGGTCATTATTACAGGCTTGCCACCTCGTCCTTTACCGAATATTTCAGGTGAAGTGAACCTTCATAATATGATTTAAATGAACTGTCTATAGAGAAAAAATGGTTAGAATCCCCGTGGATAATGATAAAAGCCTACAAAGCTATTCTGCTTCACTGAACAAGAGGGCAAGCTGAGATGAGTCTGTGTATGTGGACGAACAGATAAAAAAAGAAACAGCCAGCATTATAGATGGGTGCAGTCAGCCGGCTGTGAAATACTAAAAGACCAGGAACCGTAATTGTTCACTTAAACCTCAGCATTTACCAACCAGGACCATCTCTCTTTGTTGATGAAGATACTTTGTTTTAAGCAATCAGTCAAAGACAGAAGCTGCTGCCTCACTACTTGCAATAAAATTCAGGTTCCCAGATATAATCTAAAATATTTCCACACAATTCCTGAAGCCTCACATACACCGGCTTTCCCAGTAATAGTTTTGAAGCTAAGCAAAGAGACGCACTTAAATGAGAAGCCAAAGGTTAAGTAAGCATAGAAATGCAGGTTAAAGATTCTATCATACGTTTCAAATCTGATGTTGAGAGTGAAGCTGTAATGAGTTGTATTTCTTTTGAGTCAGAGGTTCATGGTGAACCTAAATGTATTTATTTTGGTCTGTCCTAATGATTACCACTTTCATAGTTTATGAGGTACACCTATTTTATACTTATACAATTAAACATTAAACCTTGAAAGTCAAGCTACAAAAGGTCTATGCAATTTGTCTTAGTTTTGTGTCACTCACATTTCATCACTTTTTAAATTTTCCCAGGGTCACCACACCCCTTTTAAGACAAGATGGTTGATTGAGAATGGAAGGATGAACTGAGGTATTATTTTCACCATCTTAAAGCAGCAAGCCCTCAACACAACCCACAGCTATGGTTTTAGATTAAATACAGCAGTTAAACAACTCGAATACTAAAAAAGTATGTAGTCAGCCACTGATTGTGCAAGTTCTCCTATTTAGAAACATGAAAGAGCTCTGTAATTTTCATCATGAGTACAATTCAACTATGACACAATTTTGAAAAAAAATATTTGTAAATTATGGTGGAAAATAAGTATACAGTTATGCCGTACATTATTATTTATGCATCACCTAATACATAAGCATCTCTGATTTAAAAGGATCTTATTATATTCATGCCATGAAGGGTTTATGCTGTTTAATGGGCAACAGATAGACAAGGAGTGCTAGGAATGCCAGTCAGAGTAATATGGGGAATAATCATAAAGATATGATAGCATTTCTGGCTTAAATTCGAAATGCTGCTCAAAATGCATATTGTGTTTTAAAAAAAAAAAGCAGCTGCACAAATAGATGTATTAAACCAAAATAGAAAATGATAGAACGTTCTGTTTATAAATATAAACATGGGGAAGGGACATTTGTTTAGCAAGAAACTGTACTTATCAGGACCTACATGAAGAATTGGCACTGGAAAGAATATCACTCTGCATAGGTAAAGTTCAATGATGCTGTATTATTTTTTTTCCAAAACTCAGTTTCCTAGATAAAGCAATATGTGCAAAACAAATTAGAAGCCCTGAAAAACCTCCTTAAGTAATCATCTAGCAATCAGCTCCAGAGTTATTGGGGCTCTTGGCAAAGATGCATTAAAAAGTTATGAAAAATGTTTATTGGGTAATTTGCATAATCCTTTTTTTACTTTAAATATGACAGAACTCTTGCATTTAATTGAATTGATTTTTACCAAACTACTAAAAACGAAGTTTGGCTTCAATAAAATTGCATTAATATGGCCACCTCTGAAATAAAGATATTTATACTTATTTAGTCAGCATGTGGAACGTTGGACAAGAATTACTATAATATTTTCAGAAGACTGGATTATTGAGCGCAGATATGATGAAGATTACTGCTACACCATCTCTCAGATTACATATGGCTTTACAACACTTTATGGACTTCACATATGGCCACAATACTGATTTTATTTTATACTGAAAGCATAGTGTGTTACCCTAAAGCCTTTTTTATCAAGATAGAGAACTAACATAGATGCTGGTGATTTACTTGACAACTCTTATGATCTAAAATAATAATTTTAACATGTAATAAAATAACCTGTGTAATCAGATAATAAGTGTAGCAATAATACATTTCCCCATAGATTGCTCTCTCTGTTCATGTTGTTTTGTCCAATAGAACAGCAAATGTGGACTTGGGAAAAAATAAGATTTTAAGTTCAGTGCAATTTCTTGTCCATACATTTAATTTAAAAGGACCAGAAACACCTGTAAGTATTATTTTGCTCGCTGACATGTTGGAATGACATATGAAATATGTTCTCTGGTATCAAATCCACATGTAAATACCATGAAGAGACCAAACTCTAATCTCTCTTATCATTTTCATCTTTTGGGCTCAGACCAAAATATTTTAGTGTACAGAAAAACATAATGAATTGAATATCATTCTAATATTTTTGGTGGTGAGTGTGTGGGAGTGTGTATGTACCCGGTTATTTCACGTCATACCGAGTTATAAGATCTTCAAAATGATTCTGACTTTCTGCTGAAATTGCACCTTTGAGGTAAAAGTTTCTGTAACATGATACATGAAAATGCCAGCTGTATACACCACAGATGCAGCATTGTGACAGGAATGAAAATGTGCCACTGGCATTCTTCGGCTTATTACAGAAAATGATGTAGTGCCTATGTCTGCCCCAGGACCATAATAAGCCAATAATGATGACTGACTAGGCTGCATGTATCCTATTAATAGTGCCTGCTCCCTGAGAGGCCAGTGTGCATTCACACTCCGCTGAGCAGCCAGGAAGCTTTGACTCTGTGACGTCACTGGCAATTTGGCAAAAGGTCTGATTGTATTCTGGTAAACAAACAAAAATGACATGCATATTACTGTGGATATTGTAAATCAGGCTCCAGGGGAGTTTTACTCTACAACAATGGGACTAAAATTAGCTAGACACACAAGGTGATTTACATTCCGAAGACAAGACAGAAAAGCTATTAGAATGTGTTTCTTTGCAACATTCCATTTTTATGAATTGCATATTTTAATGAATTTCAGAATGGTAGTCATTTAGGTGCTAAATGGCTTTATAATTATTTATAAACATCAACAACTCTAAACCAGTACTGATTAAACACTATAAACCATTAAACAGCTGCCCCAACTCAGATTAGATTTGACTCAGACAGTGATCGAAGACTAAACTCCACAACATTTTCAGTCTATCAGAATCATCAGAATACTTTATTAATCCCTGGGGAGGAAATGCAAAAACACAAACAGGATTAACTGCAACAGGCAGCATGAACTTATCATCAGATTTTGCAGTTGAGATTCCCACATCTGTGGAATTCGCAAAGGTCAACTGGACCAAAGTTGCCAAGTTTCATTTTAGGTCAACCTTAATGATCATGGTCTCAACCCTACCAGGTAACTATGCACCAACGAACTAAAATGTGCCAATTTCGTGTTGCTAATTATTTATTAATTATTGTTCAATAACCCTGTTACATTTCTGCACTGGATACAGACATTCTAGCAAACAGCATTGGTGCAATTCAGATTTACCACCACCCACGTTTAATCTCATCAGTATAGGTACTGTGCAAGCCCCGGTTCAGGAACGGATGATGTGAGGAGTCGATAAATTTTATGCAACAAATATGTTATTCATGGGGCTGTAATAATAATAATAATAATAATAATAGTAATAATAATAATAATAATAATAATTATTATTAATAATAATAATAATAATAGTAATTAATAAGTCATTAACTGCATACTCACAAAGGGCACTTGAATGTTAAGATGATAAAATGCCTATTGTGCGTACTTGTGCAGTAAATCAATCACGGGCAGGGAGTACTGTTGGTGCTGGTCATCTTAAACATTAGATTATGTTACATACACTCACCCAGCATACATACTAAGACCTCCTGTGATAATCTAAAGATACTCCTTTCCTTCCAGTAAAAAAAAAAAACTAAAAATAAAGTGATAATCAGAGTTGTAGCCTTTGTATTAGCTTTAACAATTCTTCAAATGTGGGTTGACTGGATGGCTGTATTGTTGATACTGTATTTAGTTTATTGAGATTCTGCTTTATTGAGGGGTGGCACAGTGGCTTATTGGTTGGCCTCTCAGCGCTGGGAATCCAGGTTCGAATCCCAATCAGGGTGGTTTCCCTGTTCTCCGCGTGTATGTGTGGGTTTCCTCCGGGTCCTCCGGTTTTCTCCCACTATCCAAAAACATGGATTAGGTAAGGTAAATTGACTTTTCTATATTGCCTATGTGGTCTGTGTCTCTGTTTGTGTGTGTGTGCCCAGCGATATTTTGGCACCCTGTCCTGGGTGCATCTGCCCAGCACCCAAAACGTTCTGCCCTGGGTGGGCATGGGGAACCCAAGTAGGGGATTAAATGGAAGATAATGAATGGATGCCTTAATGAGGAACATATAATTGTAGTTGTAACCTACTTTAGAACCTAACATGAGCAAATAAATACTATGTCTTTATGATGCACCATTTGTAACCCTTTCTACTGACAAATAGTCACTGATGCTATCGAGGCTTAAGCAATCACACAAATCCAAATGAATTCAGATAAAGTTTGACATAGCATATGTGCCATTGCTCAATTATCAGCAAGGACATCCACTTCTGAATAGTAATCCATGAAGTGACAAACAGCACAGATGGTCACTGTCTATATGGCAAAAGCAACAACATATATGATAGTATTACTTCAATCATGCTGCTAATTTGTGTTAATGTGTCATGACTGTTAAATAGTTTGACGATATATATATGTAATGTCAAATGTAACCATTGGTATTTATTTCACCTCCTGATTAACGTGTTCTTTTAATAGGGTCATATTGTGATATATTACTTTTGTTATTATTATTTTGTATGATTGTAGTAAATCTGAAGCTCTTATTAATAATTATTTAACTGCAAAAATAACAATTAGTTTAACAGCAGCATACTAAATAATGCGTTTGCTAAAATTATGTTGTAATATATTGTATATTGTAACTAACATATAAAATGGACTGTTGAGTGCTACGTGCTTATATTCTTTCTCATTATATTGTTCATTTGATACATTTCCAACTACGGGCAGATTGTCAGACTGCCAGAACTAACAGGTTTCAGCTTTCAGTTGAGAGAAATGAAGGGCATAAGGACATTCAGGTGAACATTGTTATTCTTTGGCTTTAAGGTTCAGCATTTATCTCAGCCTCAGGATTAAGACCACAAAGTGAGCCACCCCATCTCGCTCAGAAAGTAATGAAATTTGAAATAGAGCTGGATTTATTATCAACTTATTAAAGGCACCTGCTGGATGTTTCATTTCTGCCATACATTACATTTACATTTGGTAGATACTTTTATCCAATGCGACTTACAAAGCGAGCACAGCGTTGGTTACAGCAACCCTGGAGCAATTAGGGTCAAGGGCCTTGCTTCAGTGTACCTGGGATTTGAACCCACAACCTACAGATTGAGTCCCAGCACCCTAACCACTGAGCTCCCTCACCCTAAGTGTTGGAAACGCACAAGCAGCAACAGCTCATATTCTGAAAACATATAGAGCATGTAGAAAGCACAGTGGCTCATAGATTCAACTATTATCTTAACGCTTATGGGTTTAAGTCCTAGGAACAAAAGGCAAGGTCTATCTGTGTGAAGTTTGCATGTTCTCCTTATTTCTGTGTTTTTTTCTTTTCTAGTTTCTGTCCACAGACCAAAAGCTTGTTAATGGGTTAACTGGTGAAATAAGATTTATTAAAGGTTTTACTGTGTGCCTGTCCTGTGATAGAATGCCAACCTATTCAATGTGTTCTCCTTCCCTGTACATGACAAGCACCATGATACACTCTGGCAGGATTCATGTAAAAGTGCCAGGGTGCACAATGTGTGTAATTGGCATTTAGGTAAGGGTGCCACTGCCACTTAATTTATTAATTCTTTCTGTTTGATGGATTTAAATACAATAATTAAGGACAACCAGAGTTTGTAATGCAAGGGAGTTGCATATAATAAATACTAGGCTGGATAATCGTAAGATGTATTGTGCTCTAAATACACTGCAAAAATACAAGATCCATTATAAACAGCAAACCTATTATAGATTAAATATTTTAATTATTCACAAATGAAGGTAGCTTACTTAATGGTTTAATAATGGCTCTCTGGTAGTGTTGTGATTTAACTAATTAGTCTTCTATTTATTTAGGCAGCCCTAAAGGGCCTCATGATACAAAACCCATTAAATAATAAATACATATGCCACAAACAAGCATAATGGTAATAAGTTATTTTTTTTTAGCTGAAAGCACAAAGTCAACATTTGTAATACTGACCAGTTTAAACCAGATTTGAGTCTATTGCCATTTCACAGAATGCAATCCAGAAGGATCAGTCACACACTGAGTGCAGAGACCATAGCAGTGTAGTTATTACACAAAAGGGTAACTGGCATGCAAACACCATGGCAGTTTTATTTTCTTTAAGAATGTACAGTGCCTTGATTAGAAAAACACGTAAATAAAATAACTAAAAAAGGGAACTTTTTTGCAGTTTAAATGAGTTGTGTATAATTTTAAACATGTCTGTTGTCCTGTAATCTGATACTTTCTAAATCAATGGTGCAGGTATTTATTAGAAAATAAATATATATATATATATATATATATATATATATATATATATATATATATATATATATATATATATATATATATATATATATATATAGAGGGCGGCACGGTGGTTTAGTGGTTAGCACGTTCGCCTCTCAGCGCTGGGGATTCCCAGTTCGAATCCCCATCTGGGTGGAGTTTCCATGTTCTCCCCGTGTCCCGCGTGGGTTTCCTCCGGGTTCTCCGGTTTCCTCCCACAGTCCAAAAACATGGATCAAGTTAATTGAGTTCTCTAAATTGCCCCATATAGAGTGTGTTTGAGTGTGTACCCAGCGATGGATTGGCGCCCTGTCCTGGGTGTATCAGCCCAGCGCCTGAGACGTTCTCCCCTGGATGGGCATGGGGAACCCCATCGCGACCCTAATAGAGGATAAAGCGGGAGCTAATGAATGAATGAATATATATATATATATATATATATATATATATATATATATATATATATATATATATATATATATATATATATCTTTAAATATATATATCTATACATCTTTAAATATATATATCTATACTTGATTATATTTCATAAAATAATATATATATATAATTTGCTGAGAACATGCTGTTTGTAAAATATGTGACAAAAATAAATGTTTCAAAGGAATACATTCGATTTCTGATAGTTTACACTGGTAGCTGTTCAGTAATTTAACAAGACATATCTGAGAGCAGCTCAGTTTCAAATGCTTCTAATATCACTGTTCCTTTTTTGCAGGTTTTTTTTTTCATGTTTGATGAAGCAGCACTTGTCATTCAGCTTTTCTAGTTTTGGTAAAAGAATAAGAAAGTGGAATGGAGAAAATCTGGAAAACAAATGTTCGATTCATGTGAAATGCAACCTTTCAATCATCCAGCAGGTGAATAAGAAGCGAGGGATACCCAGAGGGTCATAAAAAAAAAAATCACAACTAGCTATGTTAGTTTATTTTAGTACGTGCACAACTTTCTGACAGTGTTGGTGCTTTGCTAGTATATGTTAGCTATAGGCATGTTTTATAGTTGAATTTATTTTAATTTTATTGTTAATTCTAAACTCTTTTCATCGACATTTAATCAAAACTAGCAAAAATATCAATATTTATTTTATGCAAAACAAAAAATATATATCTAAAGCACTTTAAGTATTCGAATCATAAGCTTTACACATGAAGAGTAGATATCTATATCTAAATCTTTTTAGTTAATTTGTTAATTAACAAATTAGTAAACTAATTTGTTATTTATAATACTAAACTGAGAAAGCTTTAAATATCAGGGATGCACTTCAAATATTTATTTATATGTATGTATCTTTGTATTAATGGTTCAATCTTCGCATAAATAACTCTTAATAAGTTCTGGCTTATTCCAAAAAAATAAACCAATTTTGGCTAATTGATAAAGTGATTTTGAGCATTGCATTATAATGAGGTGATGGACAGGCTGTGTGTGAGATGAGTTAGGAATTAAAATGAGAGTGCAGTCTGCTGTGCTATTTTCTTTTTTTGCTTCACTCGCTTATCTGAAGCCTTCAGATCCCAGATGTGCAAACCTCAAGTAATAAGTCAAAATCTCAAGTAAAGAATCCAGCTTACCTTCTGGATTTCCCTTAGTGTTTTTGGTTATACAGAAGTCACTTTTAGCTTCAGAGTGGCATGTTGATTCACTTTAATCAGTCATTAAATATATCTTAATTTTAAGGAATATATTTAATCTCATCAATCTTAAACAAACAAAATAACTAAATACATTTTAATACATTTTAATTAAGTAATATTTTATTAAAATGTTTTCTTTTTTATTATGTGACAAGTTCATGGCAAGACATCATTCCATCCATTATATTCCGCTTTATCCTTGTACATTTGTTTTCTTTTTTTTGTAAGCCCCTTATTGGTTCTCTTAACTATTGGACAGGACCATCACAAATGGGTAATTTGGGTCGTGGATTGTTTACAAAATAATAATACCTACTCTGTGGTGCTACTATTGGGGTCCTGACCATTAGAGAACAGCGTAAAGGGTACTAATACAGTATGTACTGTAGACCACAAACAGATGGACTAGTCTGTAACTGTAATAGATGTAGAACTAACTAAGTGGAACTGATAACATGAACAATAAGTGAATCATAAATTATATATATATATATATATATATATATATATATATATATATTATATATATATATATATACACACACACACACACACACACACACACCTCTCTTACATTTCTTTATAGAATAGGCTGACATCAGATACAGGGGAAGGTTTTGTACAACAAACAGAGACAAAGCATCTCCAGCTGTCAGGAATGAGCTGCAGAAGATGTATTTAAAGTTTTGAGGTTTAACAGAGCGCGATCTTTGCTGCTGCCAGCTGTGTAGGTTGGATTTGGCACGGCTGGCATGCTATAGTTATCACAGACCTTAATAAAGCTGCCTCTGGGATCAAGACGGGTTCTGATGTGAGTTTATCATGAGATTTGACCCGTCAGTGCAGAAGTGACTGTCTGCTGTCAATAATAAATGTGAGCACTGTAAAGAAAATATCTTCTCCTCCCAGAGTATAGCAATCTTCATTTGCAGTGGTTCTGACTTTATTTATATAGTTTAATTTCTAATTAATGTCCTGCATTAGAATCCATCAGCAAATTAACTACGGCTAATGAGAACTGCAAACAAGGTCCATGCAGCCACCAATCCCCTCTGAATTGTGACCAAGCAATTAACATGATAAAGTAAAAAGGTAAAAAGGTAGGCAGCAAAAAAAATACATACTGCTTCTGTCCCAACATCGTTTAACATCTTCGGTTGTGTACACACAGCTAAAGATTAAACACCATGAACACTGCAGCTTTTTCGCTTATGAAACTGCATCTTCCTAATTTTCAATGAGACCAATGACCTGTTTTAAACAACCAATTCAAATTCATGGCCAAAATAAATGAAGACTATGTGATTACAGTCACTTGAGCTTGTCCCCAAAAACGTAAATGGTGTGTATTCCAGTGCTTCTGGATCTGGTGACGGAGGGCCCCCATCTGAGAACAAATCTGCTTTCCTGAACCGATATGACGTAGTGATTATAATTATTATATAAAATTAGAATTGAATTTAAGACTTTTTTTTGGAACTTTGGAAGCTATAAGAGAAAAAATAAAAACATAAATAAACCAGGTAAATCTAGACATCAAAGCCAGATTGGATAAGGATCAGGTTTGATAATACTACAGTGTAGCTGTTTTTCCTTAAACCAATGACTTGTGTTGTTCTCTCATGTATAGGTTGCTTTGGATGAAAACGTAATGTAATAATAAACTTATTACCTTAAATAGTATTGCTGTTAATACCATGTGCTTTTAAAATTCTTATATTAGATTTTTGCACATGGTGTCAAGGCCTGTTATTACAGAAACACTTTGCTACCCATGGTTTCAAGACAGACCCATCAAAAACAATAAATGGATAAGCTTATTTGAGCCACTTTGGAAACTGGCAAGCCTTGGCTCCTCGTGCCAGTTAAATGGCTTGCAGTCAGAAGCTTAAACTGTGCTTCTTGAAGTCTGCAGAGGACTTTATTATACAAGGTTACATTTATATTGATCACTATCCTGAGCACTTTCTTTCAGAAAAAAAACAAGATTCATTTTGATATTTCGTCTATTCTCAAGGGTTTTATTATTGATGTCTTGGGAAATATAATGACTGTCTTGTATGACATTTAAACTACTCAAACTTTCAGTAAATACAATAACCATTATATCTAAATATGTTAAAACAAACAAAATCATAAATTCTGAGATGCATTTTTTAAACCTTATACCCAAGATAAAATTAAATCAAGTGATTATATGTAATAGCATGCAAATTAGACCGAAATATGCCCGGCACTTTAATTCTCACAGCCTTTGGTCTCTCCTATACCAACCAAGTAGACGACACATGCATAAATAAGGATTTTGAACCTTCGCCCACTTGCTGCTCCCATTCAACCTTTATACCACCCACACGCCACAAAAGCAGCCAAGTCGGAAATGAATCCATAGGTATTAAAATGTACTTTCTGCAGTGACATAAAAAGAAGAGGACAGACAGGAAGCATTGTCCAAAACCACCATCGTACTTAAACACTTGAGATGGCTTTAATATGTGCCCATCGGTGGGCTTTTTAAAAACAACCAGCTCTTGAGATTTTCATTTCTGATCCTACACATGGCATGGGAATAAAGGCTCGAATGTAGGTGTGTATCCATGGCAACTTTTACACTTTAAGTAATTAGGAAGTCTTCTCATGTAGAGCGCTGAACAAGAGTCTCGAAGGGTTGACACGAAAAGCAAATTAGAACTGAATGTAAATGTATGCGAGACGTACAGCATGTCATTTAACAACAGGTTGAACAAATACATTAAAACCAGGATATTACTGTAAAGAAGGAAACATCTTGAATGATTATGTAAAAATATTTAATTAAAAGAGCAGTTCAAATCACAATGATTTCTCATAATGCATAAACTACAATAATTCAACTACATAATACAGGCTGGCACGGTGGCTTGGTGGTCAACAAGTCCACCTCTCAGCCTGGGGATACAGGTTCAAATCCCAATCTGGGTGGAGTTCATGTTCTCCCTGTATCCTCGTGGGTTTCCTCCGGGAAATGGATTCAAGGTAAATTGAGTGCTCCAAATTGTCCTATATAGTGTGTGTGTGTGTGAGCGCAAGTGTGCCCAGCAATAGGTTGGTGCCCGGTCCTGGGTGTATCTGCCCAGTGTCCAAAATATTCTCCCCTGGATGGTCAGGGGAACACCCCCACGTTTTATGTTTTATGTAAATGCTCCAATTTAAAAGTTTTGACAATCAGGCTAAACTTCTTCAGCGAGGTCTTTGTTTGTTCCTGTGTGGCCGTGCTTGATTGATGTGCAAGAAATGACAGCAATCTGCACAAAGCATTTATTATTTTCCAATGCTGCTTAATCTCATTACAGTAACAGGCGGGGTTGAAGCCAATTCCAATGCTCACACAGTGGCAATATGTAGATTAAGAACTTAAAGATGTCACCATGTATTACAGGGACGGCTCATACATAATCACACCTGGGTGCAACGTTATCTCCCTAATTCACTTGACTTGGACAAAAAACAGACTGCCTGAAGGAAATCGACATAGGTACAGGGAAAACATACAAACCCCACAGCATATGGACCCAGACTCTTGCCTGTGGAGCAAACACTTAAAATACGATGTTAATTCTATTCACCTTTAAAAAACATAGCTGTTGACCTGCTTTGAACAAGGGAATAAGTATAATGGCTACACAAATGGCAAATCCCAATAAGGTTATTCAATTTTGTGCAGTTAAAAATAAATAACTTCAAATAAATTCATAAGCTGATTGTATTTTGTTTTGAAAATTGTAGCTGGATGGAACATGAGTGTAGACTGAGCTGGACAATGTGAGTGGGATCATCAATGAATACTACTGGAGTAAAGGTGAACGGAGTTACAAAAGACAGAATTGCATTATCTCCTTTAATAAAGCCAAGAAATACACTGCCATATTTATCATGAGGATAAAGACAACAAATGATAATTTAGCACGTGTGCAACCAACCATTCACTTTTAGCTTAAGAATTAATGTGGAACAAACAGTTGTGTATGAGGGCCCCTAGCAAGTAACACTTCTTGCCAAGACCTTTACAGACATTTAACATTAAGCAGATGTGTCATAGTGACTGCCACATGTCCCATCTGCCATTTCAATGCATGTCAGTGCATGGCATGCTAAACAAGAAAACAACCCCAGGGAGAATAAGCAAAAAGCCCAAACTTAGATGCAGAAGTGTATACAAAGCTTTGAAATTACTCACAAAGAGATGGCAAAATGTTTTGTTGATTAGTAATCTATCTGATTAGTGCCTAATCTACATACTTTTACAAATAATAAAGTGTATTCTCACAAAAAAATACATGAAAGTATTTTTCTCCTCCCTAAAATTAATTTCTTTTTTTTTTCTTTCAAATCTCTGAGTTCAGGGTGGCACAGTGGCTTAGTGGGTAGCATGTTCGCCTTCAGCGTTGGTGATCCAGGGTTTAAGGTTTCCTCTCACAGTCCAAAATCATGGATTCAAGATAAATTGGCTGCTCTAAATTGCCTCTATATAGTGTGTATATGTGTATGAGTGAGTGAGTGTGTGCCCAGCAATAGCCCTGTCCTGGGTTTATCTGCCTGGCACCCGAAATATTCTCCCCTGGGTGGGCATGGGGAACCGTGACCCTGGTATAGGATTTCTGTGTGGAGTGTGCATGACCTCCCTGTGCCTGAGTATGTTGTTTTTCTACATTACTAAGGCCTAAAGCGTATCAAAGTGTTGGACATGACTGAATCGATAACACACCCACACCCTGCAACAAATAACATGTCAAATGATGTTCGGTTATTAAGAAACCGTAAATTCACACAGAAAAAGCAATACAGGGATCATGTCTTCAATTTTCATCATTGATAATCCATCCATGACCAACTAAGCACCAACTTTTGATTTACGTTGTTATAATTTTTTTTTGTTTTCTTAATGTTGTGATATTTTACTTTAATGTTCATTATTTGTTAGAGACAGCACAATGTCGCCGGGGTAATGAAGCTTATAATCAATGGTTTTTGACCGATTTTCAACAAAAAACAATATATAACGTAATCAGTCAACAGGAAGCAGATAAAGAAAACCAATATGTGTGGGTTAAAATAATTGTTTGCCTCGGACTATAAGAAATCAATTTATTACTTCACAGCCAGATCAATTGAGGTCCATAAATCACATATAAGGTTGATGAAGCTCAGCAAAATCAACTCATGTGTCTCTATTTGCAGATGTTCAGCTGGTTCACTCTACATAATGACCAATTCTTTTCCACCAAAGAATTCCAAGGTTATAAAAGTTCCATAAAGGTTTTATCACTGATGATATTATACTGTTTAAAGTTGCATTAACATGAATCTGATTCACACAAGGGGAGGGGGATATAAGCATTCCATTTGTAAATGCTAAGTTAACGCAAGTGATTCATATATTAATGATTACAGGCTGCACACAAATTTAACACTCTAAATATGCTAAATGTGATTTGATGCATATTTGATTAAATATGCATTGATTTCTATTGTTATTATGTCATCTGGACATTAATCATGGTTACTGCTATTGAATCCTCTGCTCTGCAACTACTTAAGAATTAGTTTGTAAATAATCAATCTTCCATTCGGATTCAACCAGTGGTTTGGGACAAAGTATGTATATTAGAAACATTTTTTCTAGTGACTGAAAAATAATAATCATTGCATTGCATAAGCTACATCTTTTAGTTTCTGGAAAATATTCATGTAAAATGTATATCCCTTTTTATTGGGACACACCTTTCAATTAATGTGATATGAATGGTACACAATAGTATAAAAGAATAAACAGTTACTACAATAAATTGTGAGTACACCATTTGTCTCATTTGTACACCATTTGTAAGTACACCATTGTCTCAATGTGGCCAATGTTCTGCTAACATGACATTTATTTCAAGCTTCATTCTCCATAATTGTTTTTAATAATTAAATATAAATCAATATTCAATTTAGATATCAGACCTGAAATCTAATTTTCTATACTTTTCACAGTGCGCATACAAAGAGGTGATTTATTCATTTGTAAATTTTCCAAACCACTCAAACTATATTGTGGGGGTGCTGGAGCCCAATGCAGACTGCACAGGAATAAAATTAGAGAATCGCTCTGGTCAACATGCCAGTTCATCACAAATGGTTTAAAAAATGCTGCAGGCTAAACATACACCTGATACAGGCCATTAATAATGGTAACCAATTAAACAAGTTGAATCAGCTATAAATCTTGCTTGGCTCAATTGAACCATTAGACATATAGCATATATTTTCTTTTATAGGACTTTTAGAACTTTTTCTAAAGATTGCAAAAGCCCTTTAACAGTTTATCAGCCTTTTACTTTACAAGGTGGAAGGTGGTACTTGCAAGCATGAAGTACCTTAATTTTATTGCCAATCCCATTCTGTTCAGAATAACAACTATGTTTAGAGAAGCAATGGACTGCACATTGTGCTAATGGTTAAATTTTAAAATGCATAAAAATACCAAATTACACATATTTAAAATAATAACATTATCCAAATGTATTGTATATAACTGATAAATAATGCAGTGGCGGCACGGTGGCTTAGTGGTTAGCACCTCTCAGCGCTAGGGATTCCCGGTTCGAATCCCCATCTGGGTGGAGTTTCCATGTTCTCCCAGTGTCTGCGTGGGTTTCCTCTGGGTTCTCTGTTTTCCTCCCATAGTCCAAAAACATGGATCAAGTCAATTGAATTCTCCAAATTGCCCCATATAGAGTGTGTCTATGTGAGTGAGTGTGTGCCCAGCGATGGATTGGCGCCCTGTCCTGGGTCTTTCTGCCCAGCGCCCGAAACGTTCTCCCCAGGATGGGCATGGGGAACCCCACCGCGACCCTAATAGAGGATAAAGCGGGAGATAATGAATGAATGAATGAAATAATGCAGTTTAATGCAATGAAATACATGTTCTGAGATATCTTTTAAGTTTATTTTTAAAAAATACAGACAATAAAGTCTAGAGTTTTAAACAGTACTTTTAAAATAGTAACTTTAAGTCCTCAAATGTAAAAAAATACATCAAAATGAGAACTATTGAATAGATAGAAAAGTTATTAATTAATAAGTAGAATAATAGTAAGTACTGCCATCAGATCATGTACTTAAGAGCATATCTTCAGAAAGCAAAAGAATATTCAAACATAAGCTCATGGCTTCTTTTAAAGTAAAGCAATACATTATTCTTCCTAATAATATCTCATAATGATCCCTGTAATATTACTTTAAAATGAGTTTTTAAAAATGAATTTTAATGCCAACCTAACCTTTAAAAAATGTGCTAGTTCATTACCATTTTACTTCTGGCTTTACCCTTTGAAGGTTTAAACTGTATGAAACATCTAAAAATGTACGATGTTCTTGTTAGAACATAAAAGACAAACTTTAATTTGAAGTGAAGCTAAATGGATATACAGTAGTTTTCCATGATCTGAATGGTTATCAAATAATATTTTGGAATAATAGATGATCTAATTATTCTCCTATTATTGTAGGAAGGAATATTAGAATGAAAGTTTAATGAGCAGGTCGCTCATGGTCACATCTGAGGGCCTTTAAAGGATTCTGAATAATTCAGGTTTCCATTAATCTTGGTGGTGTCTCTTGAGCTTCAGTATCATAAGACTTCGACATGTGAGTGACAGATGGACCTTATCCTTACACTACAAGAGACACAGTAAATGTTCCTGTCAAAAGTGGTCTTTTCATTTTGATAACTGTATGATAATGTCATGAAGGGCTGACTGACAATTTTAAAAACACTTAATAATATAATAGTAGTTTTCCCTTTTCCCCCCAGAGAAAGCATTTACAATGAGAGATGATATTACAACAATAAATCTTTAAAATATATTAAGATCTACTTACATTTCATGATGAAATTATCCTTTTATTTTTTGGATACAATAATAAATACTGTGAAAATAATATTTATATTTATATATTTATTTGTTTTAAATGTGCTGTTCAAGACTGTTGAATAGACACATTAATATGAAACTTGCCGTCAACCTGGCTGTGATTACACACAAGTATTAACATTAAAATAACATTTAGTGAAGTAAAAAAAAATTTTTCCTAAATCAAAACAAATTAGGGATATTGTCACATCAGTCAGTAGTATTTTCCATAGTACATAATACAGATCCAGTGGTACATCCATATGCCAGTAACTGATCAGTCCTACACATTATTATGAAAAATGTTTAGTCCATCTTACAGTAGTGAACAGCTTCAGCTCTGGGATTGTGGGTGGGTTTCCTCTCATGAACTTCATGCTTTGTTTTAAAGGTCAAGATTAAATTCTTTAAATTTCCCTTCAAGCACCGGTTCTAAATATTCACTTGCATATGAAGAACGACCAAGTGTAAAATTTTTAAACGTATGTTTCAATGTGTTTTACATATTTATGTACAACTTAAATAGATTCTAAATGGTTTACAGAAATCCATCAGAAATCCATCCAAACATCAGTATTCAGTTTTTAAGTGTGTCAATTTAATTGTACAATAAAAAATGTTTATGTATCGGTATTGGGATGCTAGTGTTTTAGCTGTGTAGCTTTAAAGAGCTACATCTTGTAACTTGGCATTTAGCTGTAAGGCATTCCTTCGCCTTAGTCATCTACTGTGCATTAAACTACGGTGCTGAATTTTAGAGTGGCACTTTAAGGCATGACTGTCTGAGGAAATCCTGCAGGTTGCATGTGAGCAAAAGGTCAGAATGAGGAGAGCGAGTGAAACTGAGGGTACTGTTCTGCAAAGCTTAAGAAAATCCCTGGAGGGAAACAGAGAGATAGAAGCCCCTGCCACCCAACTGAAGATCATTCCACTTCAGTCCTCATTAGGTCATACTGAGCTGTCCATAGTTTGTCCTCCATGACAGTAATAGAGAGCTGGAGGGGACTGACAATGCTACTCTGGGACTAACAACATAATGAGCACTGGCCAGGCTCAACTGTGCAGGCAGGTACCGGTATAATTGGATGTTTTAGGCCTATAACAAGGGTTTCTCTAGGCAGTTTTTGGAATTTGAAGGCTTTTTCCTTAACCACTGTGAATTGTACATTTAAAATTATTATATAGGCCCTTAACCTCCTAATTTTTTTGCGTCCAAGGACTTATATTAGTACAATAGATAGTCTTCACAAGTATATTACAATAACCCATGGTTTCTTAGCTGCTTCTAATTCTGATTTAGTGAACCAGTTTTAAAACATGGCAGGAACATGGCTCAGGCTGTATGGTAAGAGTACTTACTTGGAGAAACCTGTAACTGATGGCTACATCTAGGAAATGTAGATTTGCCTGATAAGGCTTAATGAGTCCAATTGCCTGATAAGGCTTAATAAGTTAATTGAGGTCTAGGACGGCCAAGATAAATTGAGCATGAAATAAAGTTACCAGGCCTAGTTGTGCTTTTCATTAAATGCCGCCCCAAATTTGCTTTTGGTTAGTGGTCTAAGTAACATTTTCACTCCCAATACATACACAACACAAAACATTCTACCTGGGAGTTGAATTGGTCTCCCAGATCACTGACTTCTAATGTTTCCATTAAGTAACATTTATTTACTTATTTTAATTATACTCTGTAATCCTCATTAGTGACAATTTCTAATGACAATTCTTGACCTGCCTCATTAATCCTAATGAGTTCATTATGTTCCAAGATACAGTGAATTTATGAACGCACAGTTTAAGCAAAGAAACACAACTGATAGGTTCATTGTTAACATAATTGGAACATGGACTTCAACAGAAGATATAAACTAGCTTGAGTTGGTCATATATTATAAACACACACACATACATTACATTACATTAGGTAATTTGGCAAATGCCTTTATCCAAATTGACTTGCAAGTATCCCAACTTGATGTTTGGGATCAGAGCACAGGGTTGAAGCACAGGAGCCATGAGCGTAAAGTGCCTTAACTCAAGGACCCACATTGGTAATGTTAGTGGATCTGGAGTTTAAACCCACAACCTTCAGATTAATAGCCCAACACTCAACCACTGAGATACCAGGCCCTATACATACATACAGTACATACATACTATATAATAAAAGTTTAATTTTCTAGTTGAAAAATTTCTGTTTTACAGTTGCATATAATAAATCACATTTGAAAGTAAACAAAATTTTCATAAAGTATATGGTTTTGTTTTAACCATACAATTTTAACCATGGTCATGCTTCTATTATTTGGTAACAACACCTACCCATAAATAGCTGTACTCAGAATAAATCAGTATTCATTTGCTGAGATTGCAAGTGTGCTTCAGTCTGCGTTACTAAGGAACATTGTCCAAAAATACATGCATTTATTTGTTTAGCACTTTACTGTGGTGGGAATCAAGACAAGCAGATCATTTTCAGCTTCACAGACAACTATTTCTGTCCATTTTTTATGAAAAAAAAGACAATTTAGTCATGGCATCTGCAGCTGTTATCAGTCATGGTTATAAATATCATTAATCAGGAGAGGCGGTTTTCCACCTGACGGTTTGCACTAAATTACTTTCAATTGGTACATTTCTTGAGTTGCAAAGAATTAGGCACTGAAAAAGCAGCAGCACCCATGCCTGTTTGTGGGTGGATCATTAAACCCATGCAGCCACACTCACACACATTGCTGAAATAAATTATATTCATTAAAGCAGCTTGAATGGTTTACGCTCTATTGACAGAGTTATTAGTTCAAAGCTGTTGATTTCCGGCATTTATTTTACACTCTGATTATATAAAAAACATAAGCATACGTTTGACCACATAATCAACAGGTTATATAAATTATATAAGAAGAACTATGGTACATGTGCTTTGGTAAGAAATTAATTGCTATTGCCTGTATTAGTTTTGCCATGAAATGATGTTTAATCCAAAAGCCTTGCAAGCTAATAATAAAGAACTTTAATTCTAATGTTTGTTTTTTTTCAAAGTTGGCACAATGAATAAAGCTTTTATATTCCACTGGCCATTTCTGTATAGCTGGCATGTTCTCTCCAGATCTGCACAGTTCAACTGCATGTGATACAGGTGAATTTGAGACACTGTAGTGCCCCAGGAGCAAATTCATTTTTGTGCCCATTCTGCGACAAACGGTCTGTCCAAGGATCTTCATCAATTTTCTATGAACCTAATGAGGATAAACTGTTTCAAAATGAAATAAATAAATAATGACTAATCATTAACAATTCAGAATAGAAAAAAAAATCTAACCAGCAGTGTTTTCTATTACTTCATAAATGTTTTACATGCTAAATAACCTGTTAAAACGAATGCTGTGCACCATAATGAAGAAACAATATAGACAATTAAAATATATTTGCTTTAACATTGGGCTGAATGCATCTTGTACTGCTTTTTCCTGGATCTACAGTCAAGGTGTAATCAAAACACTTAAAGCATATACTTCCAATGTGCTATGCTATTCAGCATCATTAACTTAATGATTTACTACACCAAATTAATCAATTTCATAAGTGTATAAATGCTTGGACAAAACATTTTTCTTACACTGCTTTTCCTTTGGGGCGGCACGGTGGCTTAGTGGTTAGCATGTTCGCCTCTCAGCACTAGGGATTCCCGGTTCGAATCCCCATCTGGGTGGAGTTTCCATGTTCTCCCCGTATCCGCGTGGGTTTCCTCCGGGTTCTCCGGTATCCTCCCACAGTCCAAAA
Source organism: Corydoras sp. C115 (assembly GCA_019802505.1). NCBI lineage: Eukaryota > Metazoa > Chordata > Actinopteri > Siluriformes > Callichthyidae > Corydoras > Corydoras sp. C115. The sequence continues at coordinate 1,991,916 of JAFMOC010000038.1, read as the reverse complement.
ACATGGATCAAGTCAATTGAGTTCTCCAAATTGCCCCATATAGAGTGTGTCTGTGTGAGTGAGTGGGTGCCCAGCGATGGATTGGCACCCTGTCCTGGGTGTATCTGCCCAGCGCCCGAGACGTTCTCCCCTGGATGGGCATGGGGAACCCCACCGCGACCCTAATAGAGGATAAAGCGGGTGATAATGTATGAATGAATGCTTTTCCTTTGGGTTAAGTTTCATACATGGCTCTATGCTTGTGTCTGAAAATAGCACTGCTGGACAACGGCATTAACTAGTGTTATGTATTGAAACCCTGGGTTGGGCTATTGGGCTATATTAGAAAAGAAATCCAGTGTCAAAAACCGACAACAAACTAAAATATAAGGATCATAATAATAAAGTGGCGACCGGCACCACAGAGTAGGGTGCAGCGCTCATTATGCCGTTACCCAGCAGCACTTGCGGTATTGCTTATGGCCATACAAGTTCTGTTTATGTGCTTTAATTAACGAGCTATGTTTTTCATAGGAAGTGTGCATGTTGTTTAGTTAATGTGGTGCTGATATTCTGTTATGTGTTTGGCTGCCATGACCTGGATATAACAACATATAATGGTAATAACGTATGATAGTGTTTCTGCACTTTGGGCTGTTCACACATACTTGCATGTTCCACATTCACAATGTGGCAATAAAAGGAACATTTTCACTGAGAGGAAACTACAAGGATGTGTGTTTTTTGCCAATGCCACAATGATAATAATAATTTCATGCTCTTTATTCCTTTTGTAATAACTGGACAATGAAGAACAAGGTAAGCATGTGACCATTTAATAAGCCTAAATGCCTTATAATATCAGAACTAGTACAGAGTGTTAATTACCAAACACAACACAAAGGTAGACTTTCGTCTTTGCAAAACCAACAAATTTTTAGTCTCTCTCTATTTGCAACTTAGCTTTTTTTTTTTTTTTATCAGGTCCAGAATATTATTCGGATCGAGGCCTGCCTCACTAAGGATGTTACAAAAGTTCAAGCACCTATGTGGGCCCACCCACATTTAAATTCTTTGGCTTGGGTCTTCCTCCAAAAGTAAACAGAAAGAAAGCAAACCCCTGGGTGATTTCTTTGCGGTAAAGAGCTCCGGGAGTGCCAGTAAATAATGACTGCTTTAAGGGAGCTGTTGGCATTGTTTTCTATGTTCTCATCATTTTTATGCCAGCTTAGCTATGGACTGTGCATCGATTTCAAGCGAATGCCTTTGAGGCCATTAAAAAGATAAAGTAATAGATGGGGTGTGGAGAAGATGTCTGCGAAGAAAAAAAAAATTGTTGAAAAAAATCAAATAAATAAAATACTCACTGGAGAGCTGTCAACTTGTATAGAAATCCATTACTTTGTCCAGCACTTTTCTCCCCAAAGGCTTTGCATGGTTGTGAGTTTATGCTGTTGATGAAACATGAAGGGCCCGGACTGAAGTAGCAACATGAGTGGCAGTGATATAAGAGTCTGGGTTTTCCAACAAAAGTGGAACTGTACACCTAGAGTAAGTAAAAATAAATTAATGACGTTTGAATGTTTAATTGTAAATATATGAATATATATACATTTATAGTGATCTGATAAGTTGCACACCTTTTTGCTTATTTCTTTAACATTTATAACCATGGACATATTTCGCACCGGCGGCTTACACCACTAAGGGGCTTCTTGCACTGTTATCTCTCATTACCTAATATTTACTATTTATTGCCCTGTATATTGTCTTTCACTGTTCTCTCCCATTACTTGAATGTTTCTTGTACTGTAATTCTTGTTTTGCACAAGCTGTTTGCACACATCATGTTGGTTTATAACCAACTTTATAATTGTTGGAATGACAAAAAAATTACTTGAACTTGATAAGTGATGAGATCTAGTTTGTCTACAGTGCTTACACACAGAGGAATGTGCAAAGAAACACACACATATATATACACATTGAGTAAAGTGAGCACAAGTGCCCAGAGTGGTGGACAGTCCTGTACACAGAGCCTGGGGGGCAATTAGGGTAAGGTGTCTAGCCCAAGGGCACTTCATCCATAGTATTGGTGGGACCAGGAATCGAACCGGGGACCTTCAGTTCGCCCGACTGGTTGATGTCTTAGTCTTAAAAAGTCAGGATTTCATCTTTGTGTATTTTAAAAGCATAAATACATATATTTACTGAAAATGTATACTTAATCTTTCATTCACAAAGAAAAGGAATATAAAGACCAGTTCAAATAAGGCTTTCCTCGTTACATTAGCTGCTTTGTTACATGGTTTGGATGATATTTTACAGTTGGCTTCAGGCTTTAAAAATGGCTTCAGAGACATTTAAATTAATGGCAAGTTCAAAATGACAATAGCAAATTTCATGTCCCACTCATGTCTATTTCGAATTGCCTGAATAAAAATGATGTGTCTCTGCTCACCCCGGTTGGTTGGCACCACATGTCCAAGTGATTAAATCCCATCACTCAAATAAACAGATGATAAAACATCAGTTACAGGAGCTGACTCTGCATATTCCCATTAATGTCCTCAGTGCTCCAGCATGGGAATGTGTGTCTGTAGGGCTTGAGGATGACATTTAGATAATAATGTCAGCACTAGCCCAACTGGCTCTACATTTGCAGATGACAGTTCTTTTCCTGTTAGCAAGTCTCAGATCAATACCCATACAAGTATTAAAAAGTTACTAAATTGATTTTATATATATATATATATATATATATATATATATATATATATATATATATATATATATATATATATATATATATATATATATATATATATGCAGAGCAGTATGTGACAGATTTTAAAGGACACATGAGATTTAGATGTTTTGGAGACATTTGGAAACAAAAATGATGTTTTACTCTTCCAACACTTTATGATAATACACATATCGAAACAGGATTTAACTCACACACCAAGTGATTTATTTATTATTATTTTCAAACCTTGGAGTGGAAGAGTTAACACTACAGACTGTTACAGTTTTATTACCTTTATGCATTTTTAATGATTCTGATGAATGTATGTAGGCTCCAGGCACATCTACAGTTAAAGAGATTTGCAACAACACTAAGTCACCTGAACTGAACCCTGAATGCTAATTTGCTGAAATAATTTACATTTACATCTGGGTCAAATTTCTATCACCCAGTTTCCTACCAGCATGTTTTTGGACTAAATGTTTTTGCAGAATTTCTAACCATTACACAACAACCTCGAAAGTATATTAATAATTCATTTCTAAACACAAGAAACATATAAGTTATTCACTATTATTTTTGCAGAAAAATGTGGGTTAATGAAATTCTGGATCTGTGAATGTTAACTATTTGCATTCTTTTATTTCAGCAGCATAATTGTCTTTATTATTTTAATGTGTCTCACCTGTTCCTTCCTCAGCTTCAGATCCATTTGCTGCTTGGTTCTTTTAAAGTCTTTCATGTCAGCTCACTCCTCCACTTCTCAGCATTCATGTATTCATGAGTTGTATGTTCTCCTCATTTCTGTGCACACTCACATGGGTTCTCTGTGTTCCAGGTGCACCTGTATTTGGTCACCTGTTCTAATTTGTATTAAAGAGCTTGTTTGTTAAATAAACTTCTTCTTTTGCTGTTTTAGGGCAGCTGCCTCTGGTTTTGTGTTACTGCTTACTGCCATCTATGGCCTTATAGAAATGCACTTATATACATCATAGGCTATTAGCATTTTTTTTTTCTTTTTTTCCTATTTTTTCTTCGATAGATTTTTTTTATCTTCCCAAGTATTGCTCGCTGAACTTTCTCATGGCGTGACATGTTTTGCCTGCGAAGGCATTACATTGTATATATATATATATATATATTTTGTTACCATAATGGCGATTTTTGGTGGCCTTTGGGTTCGTCAGATTAATAGCCAAAGACCCAAACCACTGAGTTACTCTACCCTACAATATATTTCCTATATTCTGGAGTGTAAGGATTATTTTGAGGCATTGGGCAAAATGCCATTTTTTTAACCCTATTTTTTGTAAACCCTATTTTTTTATTTTCTGTACCTCCATCAAATCAAATCAAAGTTGTTTTGTCACATGCATAGATATACATGGTACAGCTAGCAGTGAAATGCTTTGAGTACTTCCCTACAGTTAAAAGATCGAGATGGCCCGGAGCAATTGGCCTGCAGTCTGAACAACCTGGCGTACCCGGTCTGTGTTCCGAAGGGTGCTCTTGACAACACTCAACAGATTGCACTTGACACCAATGGACCTTGGTTTTATTGGGGACCCTTTGCCCCCAGACTGTTCATTAGTGTCCTGCACTGTTGATGCCTGCGCAGCCACTGATCTTCGGTCTTTCCAAGTTTTTTTCCTGCCACTGTCGCTTCGGCTTGCTCTTTCAGAGTTCAGGCTTGGATCACTGTGAAGCTTTGAAGACATGTACTATTGTAAAAAATGTTATAAAAATAAAATAAAATTTCTAACTTTAACTTGAACAGATAATCACTTTTAGCTTCTTGGGAGGAACTATTTTCATGCCTTGTTCAAATATTTTAAGGCTTTGTAAAAATAATCAAATTTATTTAAGTAGCTGCATGAAGTTGTCTTCAAACCAGACTGAGAGAGCAAGAGACGGCACAAGAAAACATACCAGTGAGGATCTGGAGGCACTGTCTGTGAGAGATTAACTGCAATGTATATAAATCTCTGCTGTTCTATCAGTAGGATCCTGAATTCCAGAAGGTCAAAATGAGAGGCTGAACAGTAAATCAGATCAGGAGATCAGGAGGATGCCGAGTACATATAGAATGAAGTGAATGATATCAAAGATACACATTGATTTTAAATTTGTGAGTAGTGTATGTAAAGAAAGGAATCAAAAATGTACAATGATGTTTAACACCGTATCCTTACAATCCAGGAGAAAGAACAGCATCAGTAACTGTATTCACATATTTAGATTAAACAGTGGTTTGCAGATTGTATAGTTAAAATATTTTTTGTGGTAGTATTACATGTGTTTTAGATTCCTTTTTAAATTCATTCCCTGACATTATAATCAAACACTGTTAATAACATATTGTTAAACACTGGCATGGTGGAAGGCGTTGAGGAACCATGGACCACTAGAACACAACAGGAGTGCAAATGAAAGAATAGAGTATATTAATCATAATAATACAGTATAATGTAGTCCAATCAAATCCCTTTCAACAGATAAACAATTTTTAATGCCATTCTCACTTTTCATCACAGTTACATGTCTATATATTTTTGTAGAGCTTTTTAAAAGTCTGTAAAAAATATGTTGCCTCTTATTTCTCTTTTGTTACAAACCTTTCACTACCCCATGATCCTATACTGTCCAATTCCAGCGTAAAGATCACATTCTGGCCCCTGAAATGAAATTCGTTTTCACCCAAGCTTTCGCCCACACGGGGCATTTAGAAAGACCTGGCTCTGTGGATTAGTTATCATGTTCTTTATCCAGTTGAGCTTTTTTCAGTCTTCACATAGTGAGTGAAAACAATGTACTTGCAGTGCGCCCCATGTTCTGTATCCAGCCGAGCGTGCAGTTCTTTCTAAAAATGACATTTTTGATTTATGAGAACGAACCAGCGGCTGTGGAAGGAAGGTTAGTAAACAAGGCAAAGGCATCCTGCGTGTAAGACAGGGTTACTCCACCAAAAATATCAGAACTGTGTATTCCCACTTTATAGCTGATGTATTGTTCTTTGGGTAAAACAAATAGTCTTTAGCTCCTTTTTGTTTTAGAATGCCAGGTGCCAGTGCTGCATCAATAGCTTGCACGATATGCACTTTGTATACAAAACCGAGCTCTAGTGTTGAGTTGCACATGTTGCTCTGACACTAAACTCAGCTCTTTAAAGTGTCCTGACTATAATTATCTTTTGAATAACATTATTTTTACCTGAACTCATGTCACTCCACTACTCATTTCTCTCATTGGCTTACGCATTCAATACAAGGCACTGACTCTGGACTACAGGACAATGTCTGGATCTACCCCCTCCTACCTTAACTCAACTTAACTACATTCTGAATCATTCAGTGTGCTCTAGATTGGGGATTTAACCTCACCGTTGTTCCAAATCTTCGGTGGAATGATCTTGCCAACTCTGTTCGTGGTGCTGAAACATTCAGCTTTTTTAAGAAGTACTCGATATGAAAAACTGTAGGGTGAATTTAGACTTGAAGCCAGATTGGATAATCACATAATCAGGTAATCAATAATCAGGTTTGATAATACTAGTAGATTCTAGTAGAAATTCCGAGTTGGGGGTGGAAATGAGATGAGATTTATTTATGGATTTAGCTTTAGTCTCTAAGTAAATGTTTGTTATAGGTCTCGTGTTCTGCCTTATTATTTAAATTTTTCCATTTCTGGGATTTTTGTATATAACCCACTTTTTACTGTGCGTTTCCATAACATTGTCCTGGATTTGACTAGACAGCTCCCATATTTTCACTGTCAACTGTCAACATTTGCGCAGTCAACATAAATTATTCTTATTTCAAGTGGAATGGATCAAAATGAAGCAAAAAATACATTAGTTTAGCACTCTGTATCTTGATAGATTGTTTCGAAATAATACATCAACATAGCATTCATCATGTTGATACAAGTTTTCAGTGCAGAAGGACCAATACTGTTTTGTCCATCAGCCCTGACCTGTGAAGGTCTGTTTAGCTCATGCTTTGATAGACCATCTGTGACAATGACATGATTTATAGCACTCCATACAAAAGTTGTCAGTGTTGATGAATGGACATCAGTAACTGATGATGACTGTGTTGTTTGGGAAAACAGTGTAGTAACAAAATAAGAGTAAAAACACAGCTGACAGGAGACATCATGTGGTAAATATCTGATGGTCCTGCTGATTTATGATACAATCATTTGGCCATCATAACGCTTGACAAAAGAATGATATATTAGACAAACCGTTTTCAGATTATAAAAAACATTCATATTTTTAATTGTGCAATTTATTTTTAATAGTTTTCTTTTGTACAAGATTTCCAAATTGATTTCCAAATTGTATGCAACTATCTGCATAAGAAAGCTCATCCTTAAAGTAAAAGATAAAAATATTTTTAAAAATTGGCAGCCATAGTAGGTCTTGAAAAGGACATCTTCAGGAAAAACACTGCAGTGCCTCAGGGCTCAGTGCTTGGTTCCCTTCCATTGAGCTCAGTCATTTAGACCCATATGTTTTCACATTATTGCTATGCTGGTAATACCCACCTACACATATCCTTAAGCACAGGTGACACAAGATTCTTTGATTACAGCTCACCTACAATTGAACAAATCTCTAAAATTAGATTCTCATCTCCAAATACAAGCCTAAAGTCTGAAAGAAATTGCCTTAATTTCTGCTGTACATAAAAAGCAAAATAGTTAAAGAAGCAAAAGCGAACATGACGTCAGAAAACAAATTATTCTGAATAATAAGTTTTGTTTTTCTGGAACAGAGATTACAGACGTAAAAATAGATGTAATGAGAATGGAACATTTTGATAGGATGAGTAAGTTGTTATATATGATTATGATTTATGGGCGTCACAATAGCTCAGTTTTCAGCACTGACCAGATTGAGATTCAAACCTAGATCCCCAGTGCTGAGAGACGGACATGCTAACCACCAAGCCAACAGCCTCAACATTAAAATGACTAATAACTTTAAAAAAAAAACTTTTAGATAAAAAAAAACATACAGATTATCATTTGTAATTTATTTATATTTTCTATTAAGTGGTTAACAAGCCCCAACACTGTATTACTGAAAAACTGTATGCACATTATTACCTATTTCTCAGTATGGCCCTTATGCTATTTCTGGATTTTTAATAGGACATCATCCCCTGTGTCCTCCAGCACCAGTCCTGGACTTTTCCAACGTGGGCGAAGATGGACAGAAATATATAACCATCAGTTTTAAATTTATGCATTAGGAAAAGAAGGAGGTAAATCTTTTGCTTGAGGCACCCTTGTATTCCATTTTTGCTTTTTGATGTTCACCATACAGAAAAACAAAATTTTTAATCCTTTAGATGGAGTCTTACTTGGAAAAGGTAATCAGCCATGTCAAGCAACAGACTACAACTAATCATAAATCACGGGTACTAGACTGCTGAGCAGACATATCTCTAATACCCTAAATCCAAGTTAGGATTTGATACATGGGCATGCACTCCACACGCACCCTAATGCATGTCATTATGTTTTACAAAACATCTTTTTGAAATGCAGCGGGGATAAGAAGCTTTTCCAATGTTCATCTTGCATCACTTGTCAACGGATACCAAGCAATATGTGCAAAAATGACAAGACTGCCTGCTCCGCGTTGGACTCGCAGAATAAAAGATGAGGTTGTAGCAGTGAGACAGCGCTATACAGACCTCGAGGGCAGGAATAATTCAAGTCTGCAGATATTCGGCTTGCAAAAAACATTAACTTGTGTCGTTTGGTTTTTTTAATATGATGTAAGCATGTCATAGTGCAGATTGATAGAAAGCTGATAGAATGTGGTTTCTTTGACACCATCTCAGCTGGTTTTGTGAAGGTTTTTAGACATTTCTCATTTCTTTTTATTAATATGGATCGTTAAAATGTATTTCTACTGTTTGTTTTGAAACCTGTCACTTTCTGGTTATTTATAATGTCATATGGCATCATCAGGTATTTTTGCTCTGCACTGCAATGACACTTTTTGTGTTTTTAAGTTGTGGTAATACATAGTGGGGAATTTTCTTTACCTTAAGGCTGTTTGTCCTTAAAAAAAAAGTAATAATAAATATACGTTTAAAAAAAACATGGACGTTTTCCTTGCCACTGCGTATACATACAAGTGTATGCTGGGGAGTTGAGACATAGAATAGTGTAGGGTCATTGGAAACATCAGTGCAGTGTAGTGTCAGTGGAAACATCACACTAAAGCAAAACTTAAACTTGCTCTGACAGTTCCTGTAAATATTTTATTAAATCTGTTTTTCTTATAGGGCAGCACGGTGGCCCAGTGTTTAGCACATTCACCTCTCAGTGCTAGGCACCTGGGTTTGAATCCCAATCAGGATGGAGTTTCCATGTTCTGCCTGTGTATGTGTGGGTTTTCTCTGGGTTCTCTGATTTCCTCCCACAGTCCAAAAAAATGGATTAAAGGTAAACTTAATGCTCTACACTGCCCCATACAGAGTGTGTTTGTGTGTGTGTCTGTGTGAGCGAGTGTGGCCAGAGACAGATTGGCTCGCCACCCCCCCAACCCTAGTAGAGGATTAAACAGAAGATAATTAATGAATGAACAGTAAGTTATTTTTTAATGCCAGGGATATAACAAAAAGTGACAATATGAAATAAACTAGGGTCAGATTGGATCATAAATATCTAGATTTTATCCCAATTCTTGTGTTAGGATAATTGGGATAATTTTATAATAGCAGTGCTGTACATATTCTAAATGGATTTTGGAATGTGAAGGTTTGAGCTTTGTGTCTTCCCAAAAATAAAACTCCACACTAAGCAGGCAAAGAGAAAATGGTGAGCAACACTAATAAGCCAGCTTATCGAGATTTGCGTGACCCAGGCTGCAGTTTATCCTTCAATCTTTAAAGTTCAGGAACCATTGACTTTGATTCCTGCGTGGGGATTTGAATTATGAGACAAGAAGACATGAAGGATTGTGGGAAGGTCAAAAAAGGAATAGTGGGTAGCTAAAACAGGAGACACATTTTATTTATATCAGCTCTTATAGATGAATATAATGTAATACTGATTTCAACATTAACATTACTGCCATATCATTAAATAAATCTAAAGAACTTAGATCTTGGACTTAAACCTTGATCTTAGAAAGTGGCATGGCTTTATATATTTTATAGAAACTTGAAGTTTAATTTGGATGTAAATCATTTGCATAAAAAAAGAAAACTAGTATCACAATAGTGCCCAGCGATAGATTGGCGCCCTGTCCTGGGTGTATCTGCCCAGTGCCTGAAACGTTCTCCCTTGGATGGGCATGGGGAACCCCCCAACAAACTTAGTAGAGGATAAAGCGGAAAATAATGGATGGAAGGAATATCACAGTAGTTTTTTTTTTTTTAACCTGACTGAATTAAATGCCTGGCACCATTTAGATATTGAATTTTTCAGAAGCTGCATGTGTGTTCGCTTTGGAACCACACTCACTGAGCACTTTATTAAAATCATCAGTACACCCAGCCCTTCATGCAGTATTTAGTCAATCATGTGGCAGATGTCCAATGCATAATATAACACCAGTGATGCTCAGATCAACTCAGAGGAAAGTGATGTGTGCCAAATGGTTCCAAATGGTGCCAAAAATCATTACACAAATGTTTAATTAATGTATACTCAGTGTTGTGAAGTAAATAAAAACAGTTATATTATTCCAACTACCAAATATTAGTATGAATAATTAGTTTGGAAAGCTGAGTGATCTGCGTTAACATCATTGCTTATGGTCCTGGCTTATATTCTTAAAGTAAACACATATGGCTCCTGGTGAATGTTTTATTGAAGTAGGTAGCATGGGGAGGACATGCAGACTTCAGACAGAAAGGACAGAATTGAACTCAGGACCTTTTTGCTGTGGTGCTAACAACTGCACCATGGCGTTGGTAAATTTGTAGCATAAACATTTTTAAAACACGATTAAAAATCACGAGCTTGTGTTGTGTACATTATATATGAATAGAGTTTAAAGGCGGGCAGCACAATGGCTTAGCACGTTCGCCTCTCAGAGCTGGAGATTCTGATTTGAATCCTGATCTGGGTGGAGTTTCCATGTTCTCCCTATCTCTGTGTGGGTTTTCTGCGAGTTCTCAGGTGTTTTCCCACAGTCCAAAAACGTGGATTCAAGGTAAATTGGCTGCTCCATATTGTCTCTATTTAGGCTGTGTGAGTGAGTGTGTACCCAGCAATGGATTGTTGTCCTATGTGGCAAAGTTTTGATCACTTATTATCTTTATCTTTTCAAAACCGTAGTTCCCAACTGCTGGGATTGACTTAAAAAAAAAATAAACATTTTGTGTTTGGGAACATTGTTATTCTGAAACAGCAGAGAGCTATTGACAACCTTTTGCTTTAGAGTTTAAAGCACATAAATCAAGAACATCTGACTCAGTGCTTCTGATTGACAGCTGTTCTGATGTTCTACAGGCGGTTGAAATTTTGACAGCTAACTGGGGACAGCTTGAGTGAACGACAACTTAACAACAGGAACACAAAGGTTTTTCAATGAGGGTGGATGCAACAGGCACATGTTTACCACATCACTTTTTTAATATTACCTTTTTGATGTTGGAACAGAGAATAGAAATAGTGGATGTTTTGTAATTGCCTTTTCGCTCCAACCTGAAGCTGCTCAACAGTCCTTTGTTTCCATTGTCAGATTGTCACATGCAAAAAAAAAAAAATAATAAAAAAAATAAAAAAAATTCAGCTCATTCCCATTAGATGTCGCCTCCTTGGAAAAGATCCTATTATTTGACTTGTACAGTTTTACACCACATGCCACTACAAATGCAACCCTGTTACTTACCTGGGTATGTAAAATCCACACAGACTCAGGAACATGCAGACTCCACACAGAAAGGACCTGTCTTTACCCCATTGGTGCCATGTACTGGGTGAGTCTGCCCAGCACACAAATTGTTCTCCCTTGGATGAGCATGTGGAACACCCTAGTAGAGAATTAAGCGAAAGAATAAATAAATGGATATGTATGAAAAACAAGATTTTATTATTTTATTTAAGCAAAATTGTAGTTCCTATTGTCTCATCTTCCAGGAATGGAGTGGGTTTCCCATGTCAATCCAGGCGAGAACCTTTCTGGCGCTGGGCAGATACACTCAGGACAGGGTACCAATCTATTGTTGGGCAAAAACTCACTTACACACACAGACGCACATTATACAGGGGCAATTAAGGAGCACTTCACTTTGTATCCATGTTTTTGGACTGTGGGAAGAAAATGGAGAACCCAAAGAAAACCCACACGTACACAACGAAAACATGGAAACGGGATTCAAAACCTGCATCTCCAGTGCTGAGAGGAGAACGTGCTAACAACCAAGCCATACTGTCCTTCAATGTAAAATACACAGGGGTTTCCATAATTACTATACGTCTCCACAACAATAGTGAGTAATCTGGGTTCTTGACCAAGTTTTGATCGTCTCTCATCACAGGCTTCTCTCATTAATATTTCAAAAACCTTTTTATTCTTGCAAAGTCTTAACAAGCCTGAGTTGCTAGTAAGGTCATTAAAAAACACTGGCTTAGAATACGTTTTTTGGTATCTTACGTCGGAGATCCCAATGTAATGCAAAATTACCTTTGTGTGGCGGATTCTGCTAATTAACTTATTTGCATGATGTGAACAGTGACAGACAAGTTGAAGTTCAGCACCTTGTTTGACGAAGTATACTCCACAGCTGATTATTCAGCAGGTGCCTCGAGTAGCATCTGCCGTCTCTCTGACTTTACTCTTAATGCGCTGTCCCTGCACCCACAGAAAATATAAAAACAGCCTGCTACATGAGGAAAAGATCACCTAAAAGCATTCATTTACCTGCACAGAGTCTTCATTAAAGACAGATATAAGAGAAGTGCTTGAGGCAAAGATGGGCATCTTTATTAAATCCTAAGGACTTGGTTAACAGTTCTACTGCACTGATTTGTGATAAATTGCATCTACTGACTCATTAAAAGGCAGAAAACGGTTTTAGCCAACCATCCATTATCTTCCGCTTTATCCTGTATTAGGATCGCAGGGCCGGGGGGGGGGTGTTCCCTATGCCCATCCAGGGGAGAACGTCTCGGGCGCTGGGTAGATACACCCAGGACAGGGCACCAACCTATCGCTGGGCACACACACAAACACATTCTATATGGGGCAATTTGAAGAAGTCAATTGACTTGATCGGCGGCACGGTGGCTTAGTGGTTAGCACGTTCGCCTCTCAGCGCTAGGGATTCCCGGTTCGAAAACCCATCTGTTCTCCCCGTGTCCACGTGGGTTTCCTCCGGGTTCTCCGGTTTCCTCCCACAGTCCAAAAACATGGATCAAGTTAATTGAATTCTCCAAATTGCCCCATATAGAGTGTGTGTGTGTGAGTGAGTGTGTGCCCAGCGATAGGTTGGTGCCCTGTCCTGGGTGTATCTACCCAGCGCCCAAGGCAATTTGAAGAAGTCAATTGACTTGATCGGCGGCAAGGTGGCTTAGTGGTTAGCACGTTCGCCTCTCAGCACTAGGGATTCCCGGTTCGAATCCCCATCTGGGTGGAGTTTCCATGTTCTCCCTGTGTCTGCGTGGGTTTCCTCCGGTTTCCTCCCACAGTCCAAAAAACATGGATCAAGTCAATTGAGTTCTCCAAATTGCCCCATATAGAGTGTGTTTGTGTGCGTGTCTGTGTGAATGTGTGACCAGCGATAGATTGGCGCCCTGTCCTGGGTCTATCTGCCCAGCGCCCGAAACGTTCTCCCCTGGATGGGCATGGGGAACCCCACCGCGACCCTAACAGAGGATAAAGCGGAAGATAATGAATGAATGAAGGAATGAATGAATTGACTTGATCCATGTTTTTGAACTGTGGCAGGAAACCAGAGAACCCGGAGGAAACCCACGCGGACACGGGAAGAACATGGAAACTCCACCCAGATTGGGATTCGAACCAGGAATCCCAATCTGGCACTGAGAGGCGAATGTGTTAACCACTAAATCACCGTGCTGCCAAAAGGGTTTTATAATTACAACTATTACTGATTTGTTGCTATCATAAATGAGGTGCATTAGAGCATAAACAGCTGTAACAGAAAAAGAATCTTCTTTCTTGTTTTCACTCTCAAGCATCTTTGCAACTTATTGTAATCTACATTTTTTCATTCTGCATCTTTATACAACCAGAAAAAATCTCTCTTAACCTGATTCATTTGCACCTGTGTTTCCAAACAAAAACCTTATTAGAAGCATTCAGGTTTTAGAAAGGCTTATAGATTATAGTCTCATCTCTGGTCACCAACTTTCTTTCAGATGCAAGCATGTTTTTTAAAACGAAGCCTGCAGCACAGATGATATTTTTAATCATCACATGTAGCCATATCCTGATGTGTCTTTGAACATTTTCCCAATACAAACCTTGCAGCAGTTGACGTCGCTGAGCAACAGTGATGAGATTTTCTTAACTGACATCATGAAGAAGCCTGAAACTGGGCCACTAAGAAACAGAAAAAAACATCAACTGAGGATGTGCACTCAATGCCACATCTTCACTTGATCAAAGCTTTAGCTGTCATGTGTTGGATTTTGCTACAGCATGTGCAGAGCAGGAACAGAGGATATGTTGGCAAAGTCTTCAAATGTTCTAACTAAACATATGTTGAAACAGAATGGTAAGATGCATAAGGTACATTACATAAGGTAAGGAATCATGGATGGGGTTCAAATGGATTCTTAAGATCTTTTTCCAGTAAGGATTCATTTTAACACTGTTGGCTGCATATTCCTCATTAGTTAAGGTGACATGATATTGAACAATACATATACACACATACGCTCATGTACAGTGTGTTTTAATAAGGTGCTTAGCAATAGGTTTCCCATGCCCATCCAGTGAGAACGTTTCAGGTGCAGGGCAGATATAAGCCAGGACAGGGCACCAATCTATCTTTGAATTCATTACATTTTACATGCAGTCTACAAAAATTTACACAATGCCTCTACTTGCACAATTCTAAGGTGCACTTTTGGTAGATGCTAACTGCATTTCAATGCCTTGGACTTATACTGAGCCATGACAAAGTTTAATATAAAGTAGTTAATAAAAATGACCATTACTTACCCTCATAAATTCAACAATTTTTTTCAAATCTCAATTGGGGACCACTGTTTAGATTAAACAAGGCATATAACACTGCCAACCTGTGGTTTCAAGAAGTATTTCATTTTTGGTATTTCACATGAAAAGTGTTGGCTACATAAATGTATATACTGTACTTATTATAGGTTTTCATATAATGTCAACAAAAGCTAATGTCTTACTTAATATATTTTATTTTATAAATCATCTGTGATATACACTGGGCTGTAGAAATCAAGGACATGGGACACAAAAGATTTATAAGAGCTTCACAAACAGCTTAGACATACTGTGTACTATATTAGTTTCGGAAAACTTTTTAATTGGGATTCAAAGTAAAGCTAGGTTTCAGTGCAAAGAACGTGAAATGTATTTTTCTAAAACAATTTCATTAATTTGATAAACAAATAACTTTCAGCCAGATAAAATCCTGATTTAATAACAATGCGGCGGCACGGTGGCTTAGTGGTTAGCACGTTCGCCTGTCAGCGCAAGGGATTCCCGGTTCGAATCCCCATCTGGGTGGAGTTTCCATGTTCTCCCCGTGTCTGTGTGGGTTTCCTCCGGGTTCTCCGGTTTCCGCCGGGTTCTCCGGTTTCCTCCCACAGTCCAAAACCATGGATCAAGTCAATTGAATTCTCAAAAATTGCCCCATATAGAGTGTGTCTGTGTGAGTGTGTGCCCAGCGATGGATTGGCGCCCTGTCCTGGGTCTGTCTGCCCAGCGCCCGAGACGTTCTCCCCTGGATGGGCATGGGGAACCCCACCGCGACCCTGATGGAGGATAAAGCGGGAGATAATGAATGAAAACAATGCAGTATTAATAAGGACATTATGACTTATTTCAAAGTGTTCTGCTCTAGACTACCTATTCAGACATGGGTTAAGAAACAATACATTCTATTAATAAAGGATGTATTAACATATCATCTGCAAATTGGTCAGCATTGTAGAAATTCATCTCCCAGACTGTTTGCCCTTCTGCCATCTGGTAAAAGGTTTCACGGCAGCTGGGTCATTACTGCCAGACTGTGAAACAGATTTATACCTGAGGCAGTCCAGCTCAGAACCACCAACACTGACCAGAAACTACAAATACAAGGTCAAAAGTCCACCTCGTGTCATATTCGTAGCACATCAATTGTCTTCTTATGATAAACCCACTACTATCATTTTCAGAAGCATACAGATTACTTTCACACACAAAAAAAGATATACTTACTGGGTATCCAAGTGGTAAGAATGTTCATCTCTCAGCACTAAGGACATTAGAATCCTGATCTAGGTGGAGTTTCCATTTTAATATCAGTCAAAGTACTTGGTGGGAGCATGAATCGAACCAGGGACCTACAGGTCACAAGGCTGGTTCTTCAACCACAAGTCTGTGACAGCCTTAGGATATCCGGAAGAGCATTAGACAGCATGTGTACATTTACATTTAGAATGCTTAGTAAAATTTAGAGAGAACAATTTGCCACCATGGTGGTTTATAATCGCACTTACTGTCGAACTGCAGCAGAGAAGCAGCTCACAGCATCCCTTTAGGCAAAAATATCAAAGTCTAAAACATATGGCGCAGAGCGGCAGAGTACAGGAACATCAGGCAGGACTATACACTACCCTGCTATCCTGGGTGACTCCCCAACCAATTAAACACATCAGTCACACTCCAGTCCCACAAACAATAATGTCCAAACCAACTTTAATGTAATACAAAAACAAGTGACAAACTACTGTGTTCTGCTTCTACCATCCACTGCAATGAGTGTTCTTCTACATTTAGAATATTTGTAGAATTTATAGGGGATAACACTGACATCATGTAAAGATCAAACAAATGGAGGCACATGAAACATCTAAAGGCTGCAGCACAGCATTGGCACAACATTCTTAATGATTTCTCCCACAGGTGCTCTACAGGCACGAATTCCGGCTGCAGTAAAGACCTCAGTTGTATAGTCGAGGCACCCACACAAGCACTAAGAGGACGCAAGGAGCAAAGTAGGACCCATAAAATAGGCAGGAAAATCAGACAATGTCAATCACGGTTTCAGGCCAAAAAAAAAAAAAAAAAAAAAAAAAAAAAATTGCTGCACTTATGAACGAGATGTATACAACAGAGGAGGCGGTGTGGCTGTAATGACGAGACTGATAAGCAGAATTTTAACTACAGGCATATTTTAAATTAGATGTTCATTTGTTTAAATCAATGCACTATTACCTTTAGCCTCTGGGCTGCTATAATGGAGCAAAAAGATTTTACAGCAGTGCACAAGGTAATAAAAAAGAAACCCTGGAAATGCATTAGTATCTTCTTTTTTTGCCAGAGGGCAAAAGTCTAAATGTTCCGGTAACAGATTAAAGACCTTTGGACCAAGAGTCAACAATTCTCTAGGTAACTGAAAAAAGGTTAGCACCCAAATTTAAAGTGCTGCTACTGTGAGCAGCTGCACCAATGAAAACAAACTTCATTCTAAATTGCATAAAAGCAACAGGTGCAAACGTTTGGGTACCTTACATGGTCAGTACCTGATAATCCGAATATAACAGCTTTTTATTGCTGGATAATAATGTGTGTGTATAAAAAAAAATGAATAACAATTAGATTAAAAAAAAAATAAAAAGCTAAATAAGGCTTAGGGCTACAATAACAAATTCGGTTATTTAACGGATCTAAGCTCTAGGAATTCCCCCAACATCTGCATAGTGCACTCACCATCATTTTAAACAGCTACACAAGAGGAAAAATATTGTGGTTTACATGTACAAAAAAAAACCTTATTTAATATTTACAAAAGCAGCAATGTCTAAAGAAAAGTATCCAAACTTTTGCATTTGTCTTTGTAATTATTGAAATAAAATCTTATTTACAGATGCATTATATGTAATAGGACTTATTTAAGAAATAATCTAATAATCTAAAGTGTACTAATATGTTTCTGAATAATGAATAAGATTTCTGTGATTTTAAAGGGAAGCACAACAGCACCACCTGCAGTCCAAATCCTGCAAAAGGGCCTAAAAGGCAACTTTCTTAAATTGTTGGAGAGCAATCACATTTGGTTCAGTGCCATTCTTCACAATATGTCAGAACGTAAAAGAAAAGCTGATTAAGTATTTGTTACATGTTTATGGTAGATGGTATGGTAGGTTACAGACACAACACAGATGAAAATACAATAAATATACCAGCTCTGTATGTGAATAAGGTTTAGAGTATAAAAAATAGCGGCAATGTGTTTAAAAAAGTAAGTATATTTCAGACAAGAAAAAAAAAAAAAAAAAGACAAAGGCTTCGATATCACTTAATTCAATATCACCATTATGATTAAATTGAAAATGATGCTCATGTTAATGAAGCGCACAGTTTAACAGCTCCGTCTTCTCTAGTTTAACCTGTATGTTTGAACAGCAGGAGGTTATTGTTTGCATTCTATAAAGTGAGACATTAATGGAAAAGAAATACTGACTGACGGTACCATCACATGTTGCAAAATATCTTCAGAGAACTGCTGTACTGCTGTTTCTTTAACTAGACCAAAGACCACGTCATTACTTTAATGCTTCGTTGAAACAGTGAACCCACAGTTCAGAAGAGAAAATGGGATTTTAAATGTCCCTGCAGATCCAGAGCCCTCGACATCAGTAACAGTACTGGAAGGAAGACTGTTAACACTTTAAGACCTTTCTGATTACCAGTGATCTTTAAAGTTGATCAAACCAGAAACTGTCATTGGAGAATTACATTAACCAGCCTTAATCACAGTTTACAAATGTGGCGTGAGTTTGTCCTCTCTGTATAAATAATATAACTAGCCTGTCTTTCCCCGAAATCGGATATGGTTAATGGGGGAGAAAAAAAAACAAAAAAATACAGACTGTAATGTGCTAAAATAAGTGTTACAAAAATACAGAAGAAAATAAAAGTCTTAATAAGAAAATATAAATGAGAAGAGTAGAAAAGTGCAGTAAATGCAACAAGTTCCATTTTCACTTCTTTTGTTCTTAAAAATAAAAGATCCTTCATAATTGGGTTCCTTCATTTGTTGTAATGTCCACTTGAACCCAGGGGTTGGGTCAGGACGGGTTAGCTTCTTCATAAAGTTGATGGGACTAAGCCAAGCTCCTTTGGCGGGGCTTTATTCTTGGATACAGCTGCAAATAAATAAACATTTAAAAATGGGTTAGAAATATACAGATTTAAAATTCAGTTTTTGTATAATTACATCACAGTTCTTGGAGTGGGGGGTGCAAATACCGACATTAACACACACAAATTCCAGTATAATTTGGGTGGTGGTTTGTCAGTTCTGCAGTGACACAGGCTGATATATTTAATATTGGACTAGTGCGTTTGTGTTACTGACTGGTATGACTTGGCTGCCTTAGTCATATTTCCTGAACACTTAATATCCTAATTAATGGCTTTAGGTTTTTAAGAACAGAGGGTTGTGCAGCAAGTACACATCAGTGACTCTGCTGGAATGAGAATAATGCACCAAACAAATAATGCCTGCTCTTTGGTGGTACAATTAAGGGGGTTCAAATTTTGACTGATACTGTACATTATGCCAGAGTTTATACTTAGAGATTTAAAATAAACTTAATATCTTCATTACTCTGCATTACTTGGTTGAATGCTTATTTAAAATCAAAGTGTAAATGTCCTTTGTAAAAAAAATAAAAAATAAATAAATAATAATAAATAAATAAATTTATATATATATATATATATATATATATATATATATATATATATATATATATATATATATATATATATATATATAAAACATGTCATTTTAATGTCATGAAAACTTGTGAAGTTTGTTGTTTCTTTTCTGATACTCACCCCAAGCAAGTTTCTGGGGATGTAGCCCTCTTTGTCCCCCATGCGTGCCCACCACCACTCCACCTCATCTTCATCCTCTCTCCTCACCACAGTCATGCAGTCTCCCTCCCTAAACAGCAGCTCATCATCCTCCTCGCTCTCATAATCCCACAGAGCGTACACCACACCACGGTTCATGATGCCCATCTTTTCCTGAACACCTGCAATTGTTTTATGATTTATTAGAATTTGGTTATAATAAGTAGAATTACCAAACAGTTACCACAATTAAAGTACAGGCATGAAAAGACAATACAACACAAATAGAAAACACGTTCAGGAAACATACAAAAAAAGAGAGTAAAAAGAGAGAGTTGTAAAAGAGAGCACTTGATGATGTGCCTTAAAGAAACCTTTACTTTAAACTACTGTACGTTTCAAAATCAAACGACGCATGTGGTGGCAAAATTGGGCAAATACAAATAAAAAGTTTGAAATCTTTGATGCTTGTTCTAAAAACAAAAACAAAAACAAAAAAAAATAGGTTGCATGCTGTCATGCTCATTAAAAAAAATCTCACTGAATATACATGACCTCTGGCTAATTTATCTTACATTTTATATATATATATATATATATATATATATATATATATATATATATATATATATATATATATATATATATATATATATATATATATATATAACAAGTATTTCCTCCATACCAGACTGATGCACAAAAAAAGTCCATCTAAAAGACCAGATTTCTCCATGTAAACTTGTCTGTTGCCCTGGTTATCCACTTGAGGGCGCTTTTGAGCCATGCAGGAGAAGATAAAACTCAGTTTGTTTGACACTGCTGAAACCCCTTTAAGGTAAAGGTAGCCTTAAATGTATGATTTTGGAGGATTATTAATCAGCTCTTTCATTTCAAATACAGCTGCATTTGAAATCACTTCTATACTACACTAATACTTTTTAGCAAGCATTCCGAGCTAAACTCATTACACTAAGTGGAAGAAGTACCACTGGCAGAAAACAGGGAATTCAAGTGAGCAATAACCAAAAAGAGTAACTTTTCCCAGTCAAGCAAAGTTCCAGTCCATTTTAGACTTGGATGAAAAATAAATATAAGAGTGTAAACTAGAGATGAGTGGAATTCTACATACCATAGAGGAACTGTGAGCACTGCGCGTATCCATCTTCCATCTCCTCACACTTATCTGCAGCTGTCTGCATATCACTGTAGGTGGTAGCAAATACGGCTGCGCCAGACTCGACCAGAAACTTGCACACCTGCACATTATTGCAGGACGCAGCACAGTGCAACGGCGTCCTAGAACAAAGACACATATGAGAACGTTTGAGGTAAATCGATTACAACATGAAGTCCAGAACAATCAATATATATATATATATATATATATATATATATATATATATATATATATATATATATATATATATATATATATATATAGGTAGTTCAGATTTTAGTTATCAATCAGAAGGTTCTAGGTCCACCAGAGTCTGGTGTAAACATCATATGTGGTTGACAGCCACTGTGTTCTAAATGAGGCCATCTTGATCGAACAGTTTAAGTGAAGCAACAATGATCGATTTAAACAATAAAGACAATATGTTTAAATTCTCAATCACATGTCAGTAAACGTAACCGATGCTGTGGAGCTCATAACTCCTCTTTTGGATTCAAACAAAAGTCTGATCCATCTTTTCTTTGACTTTTTAAACTCTTAACCCACTTTTTAAATCGCTGCCTCTGGCTAACTTTACGAGTGTTAGTCATGCAGCTTTGTATTCTTAAAATTATTTTTTCATAGTCATGCGTCTTCTGAAGGGGATTAACAATACATTTGAGACATACACACACAATGTTTGTTTTTATGCATTTCCTTAAACTTACATTCATTTCACAGAGACTTGTACAAACTTTAACTATAAGCTAATTATAACCATATGACATGATTTCACATCAGAACTGAATGATGCACGTAGTGGGGACCAGCGTACCTCATCTGGACCATTTAATTCAAATAGAAGGGAAATGGAAAATCTATATATTAAAAGTAGCTAAACAAAAATTCAATTTATTTTAAATCCCACATAGTAACTCTAAAAAGGAGGCCACTATACTTTAGGTTTAAAAAGGTCACGGCTAATACAGATGTAAGAGCTATATACACAAGTTAATAGGAGGCAATGCAGATTGAACACACCCTGGTATTTCAAACTCACCATCCATCACTGTCGGCAGCATTAACGTTGACCCCGAACTGTACGAGGAATTTAACGATTTCTGTGTGACCGGCGCAAACTGCATTGTGCAGAGCAGTGATTCCTTCATCATTAGGCTGACTGGGATCTTCCACCTATGGAAAACAAAACCTCCTTCTTAATACCAACAGAAAAGTAAATATGAAATATATTTTATAATACAAATTATTATCTTAAATATACATAAAATGTATTAGACTTCAAACTTCAATAATCACTTCATGTTTGAATCAATACAGTAAAACAACTGACCTCGTAAATGATTCTCTGAACCAGGTCAAACTCTCCCTCCAGCGAGGAGTCCAACAGCAGCGCCAGCGGGTTGAATTTGACCCTCATACTATGGTCAATGCGTTCCGACCCAACCTTTCGCAGGTTTGTCCGCTTGCCCTGAGAGAAGCAATATTATGTTAAGCTCACCGTGCGACTCCCTGAAAAATGAGAACTGTGTTCTGGTCAATGTGTCAGTTGCTTTAGCTCTGAAATCCTCTGCGCATAATGAAATCTGATGTGAAATCTTGCTGACCTTCACCAAACAGGATTATATAAGCTGATTAGTTACTTTCTTCATCTACAATAAAGAACCCTTTGATTGCTCACTGGAGCACAACTTATCACGGGTAAACACAAGAACAAAACAAAATGGGTCACTTTATTTATTTAGCTTCCTCTAGCAACGCTTAAGCGAATTAAGGGGCTTTAATGGACTAACACAGTGCTTTAGATTCATGTGGAGGCACATTGAAAATGCTTAGTATAAATTCCGAAGAAGCTGCTTATGCACAGTTTAGCAAAAGTGTATCCGATTAGAGGCAATAAATAGAAGCTCCCCTATTTTTCAAACAAAACGGACTCTTTAACAGGATTAGTTACATAAGCGTTGCGTCACAGCTAGGTCAGAGCCCTTCTTTTTCGGCCAAACACAAATTATGTGGGATGTGCACAGCAAGCCAAAATTATCTTCAATTAAAAGCCCAAAATTGGGAAGTAGAAGTGTTGAAAGATGGCTATTGGATTTTTAATTCAGTCTGATTACCCCAGGTGAATAAAACCCAGCAGTCTGGACAACATTACCCTTCAACTCTTGTGAAAATGGTTTGGGTTCATTACTGTTCCAGCATGACCGTAAACCACTACACTATGATAAGGGTGAGTAAGAACTTTATTGGAGATGAGGTCAGGGCTCTCTGCAGGCCAAATACTTTTGGGATGAATTAGAACAATGCAAATGAAGCCCTAGCTTTTATCATGTTCATTCATTCATTTATTATCTTCCGCTTTATCCTCTATTAGGGTCACGGTGGGATTCCCCATGCCCATCCAGGGGAGAACGTTTCGGGCGCTGGGCAAATACACCCAGGACAGGGCGCCAATCTATCGCTGGGCACACACTCAAACAGACACGCACGCATACACACTCTATATGGGGCAATTTGGAGAACTCAATTGACTTGATCCATGTTTTTGGACTGTGGGAGGAAACCCGGAGAACCCGGAGGAAACCCACGCGGACACGGGGAGAACATGGAAACTCCACCCAGATGGGGATTCGAACCGGGAATCCCTAGTGCCGAGAGGCGAACGTGCTAACCACTAAGCCACCGTGCCTTTTTTATCATGTTCTTCACATAAATGATCTAAATACACTTCAAATCTTGGAAAAATTTGAGAATGGATGAGTGGATTAAACTTAGGGTATTAGCTTAGAACAGAATGTCATGCAAGTGTACCGGGGCTATGTCCTGATTTGTTCATTTAAGGATATTTAAAAACACCGTTAAAAAGACGGAAGGCTAGCTGGATACTTCATCATGACAATGCACCATTTCACAATGTTCTGTCTCCCTCAACTGAAACACAACTCTCCTTATTCACTTGATCTTGCACCCACCCTATGACCTTTTTTTCGTTCCCAAAATCAGGAAATCCTTGAAAGGCTTTCCTTTACTGGAAGTTGCCACTTTTATGTTGTTCAGCAAGGAGGATTTCCATGTGTGGAAACACCATTCTTTATGAATAAACAAAGAGAAAACTTCAGAAAATTCAAAGGGAAATGTCAAATATTTGCTACTGCAGATTTGTATTAGTTCAAGTTTGAAATGTATAATTAAAATATTGCAATTGCTGTTAAAACTAATGCATGGAATTTATCCCCAGAAAAAGAAAAGTACAAAAGAAAACGTGAAGTCTATAAGAAAAGTAGGTTCAAATGTAAAAATCCTATAACTAAAGCATGCTGACAGACTCACTGGTGGTTGCGGCACCTGGCCCATGACCTCTGGGGGCTTCATGTTGAAGGTGTCTTCTCCCAAAGCTTCCTGTTCAGCACCACTGGGATAAGGAGGTGGAGGATATGGTGGGAATTCTTCAGAGAAGCTATCTGTAGGTATTGAAAATTGTTCTTCCACCTCTGGTGGAGGAGGTGGTGGCATAACTGGGAGTGTGTCTTCAGGTCGAGGGGCTGGGTGTGAAGGAGGAGGGGGTGGAATGAAGTCCTCCCCATCGATTTTGAGAACATTTGTGGACACTGGGGGCTCTGGTTGTTTCTTCTCGGTTGGCGCTGGTTCTGGTTTTGCAGGCACAACAGATACAGGTGCTGGACGTACTTCTTCTGCGGTAGAGGGAGTACTGGTGATGGTTTCCATAGCAGCTAATGTTGTTTTTTGATAGAGAAGCTTTTGAATATTAGGGCCAGCTGGACCCTCTGGTTCAGTGATGGAACTGCGTTTTTTAAGGGGCCGAGGGGCATTGCAGAGCTTTTTACGAAGCGCCTCCAAGTCTACATCACTCTGGTTACGGTATGGGTTGGATATGAAGGGTAACAGCTTGGTGGGGCTAAGAGGTCGTGGGATACGTTCTGCCTCTGGGTTCTCTGGTGCCGGAGAGCCATTCGCACCACGTTCCAGCTCCGTTTCGGGGGCGTAAGGACGATCTAGGTAGGGGTTATCCACGGTGTGTGATGAGAATTGCTGTCCTGTGGCTATCACAGGCTTACCATACACTGTATGAGAAAAACAAAAGGCAGAAAAAGTGTATTGATAAGTCGGG
Organism: Corydoras sp. C115; assembly: GCA_019802505.1. Classification (NCBI taxonomy): domain Eukaryota; kingdom Metazoa; phylum Chordata; class Actinopteri; order Siluriformes; family Callichthyidae; genus Corydoras; species Corydoras sp. C115. The sequence continues at coordinate 1,966,832 of JAFMOC010000038.1, read as the reverse complement.
GTTAACAATCCAATGAGCAACGTTACTCATTGCATGTGCAAACTAGGATTCACTTGAGATATATAATTTAAGAAATTAATACTTTACGCTGAAAAAAATTGATCTTGAAATGTTTACTCACCACTAGTAAAGTTGTGGCGGTTCTGGGAGCGGTTGAGTGCTACCTGCACTCCTGGCTGAGGAACCTTTCCAGGAGTGGGCTGTTTTGTATACATGGAGTAGATGGAGCTGGCGGCCACAGTTTGTGGCTTTTGAAATGAAGGCTCTTTGGGCTCTGGGGTGAAAGGTCGCACAGTGGCAGCAGGTGGAGCCTCTTGTTTGGGTGGAAGAGGGAGTGTGTTGCTCTGAGTGGATGGAATCGGGATGCGTGGGTTCTGATTGATTATTTTACCCCTGTCCGGTAAGCTTAGGAATGGAAGGTTGATCTGTCTGGGTTTGCTTGGGACTGGTGGAGGAACCTTAACCGGGTTTTTTACAGCGTTCTGCTCAGAAAAAAAGAAAAAGGAAACTAAATAAAAGCTGCAAAAAAGCATGAATACACACACACACACACTGCCCAACAGACAGAACCTGATAAGTATTAGACCAGTGGGTTTGCAGTCCTATATATATATATATATATATATATATATATATATATATATATATATATATATATAGTTTTTTTTATAAATTTCATGGTGCCAGTAGACACAATAGTATCTTGTTACAAGCTATAAATGTTGCCCATCATATTTCCACATTTACATTAATAATACATCCCTACATACATTAATGACCGGTGTAAATAAGTGTTAATAATGATTATACCTAGAATTAACAACTGCTTCTATTGCTAAATCACTTGCTAAGTGGTAAAAGAAATGTGAGTAATGTCTTTCAGCATGTTTTTGTTGTTTGTTTTTGTGTTCTAAAACATGTTCTGACCTGAGCATCTCGAGCCAGGTCATCACTGCTTTGGTTCTTGCGCAGAGAGGCTGTTGGAACGTCAGTGGATTCAAACATGGAGAGTGGCCGTACCTTCCGATCCTGCTGACCTCGCTTCAGTACCTCTGGATCATCGGGTGCTGCAGGGAGAATAAGAGCATTACCATATAGGACATAGCTGTGGTCAGTGGATCTGACTGCTGCCCTAATTTATGTTCATTATGATTTCAAAAACACAACAATGACCACTTTATATAAAAGTCTTGCAAAGCCTGATATGGTATATTATTGATTCTGCTAATGGAATTACAATCATACACAGAATTCACTTCATCAGAAACACTGTACTAGTACTGGGTGAAACATCTGGTAAACCTTAGTTTCAGTGCTTAATGTGTTGAGCAATAAGATATGTTTTTCTACTTAATTGTACAAAATGATTATCGGAGCTACCAAAGCCTTTCTAATATGCTCAAATCAGGACCAATAGGGCACAAACATACTTGGCAATGTATGACATCACATTTATTTTTCTTTATTTGAAGCGGCTGGTTCATTTTTTTTTTTTTTTGACTATGACCAGATGAAAAACTTTAGATTATAAATAAATACATAAATATACATGTTCATTAATGAATTTAACGAAGAATAAATGGTCACCTTGCTCTGCAGGAACATGACTTTTAGTACGGGGTAAAGATCCATAGCTGCTGACTGAATCTGCATTAGGTGCACTCCAATCAGATCCTTTAGACACCTTCACTGACTGCAGGCCTGAAAAGCAAAACTTTATTATAGTGATTTTACAAACATTTTCTGTTTTATTTCTGTTCAAAATGTCTGTAATGATTGCAATGAATCGAATTCAGAGACTTTTTGTTGTAAGGCAAAAGGGATAATTACTGCTCAACCACAACACCTCAAATTGCGAGGCAAATACAGGAAAGCAGTTTAGGTACACATAACAGACCTACTGTCTTGGATTTTTTGGCTTTCTCTTCTGTGTGCAGTGAGGAAGAGTGAAGGACAAAGTGGGAGGCCACTGTGCATTGTGTCCATGTGTATAAGTGCACATTAAAAAAAAGATTTAAGCTACGTTTATGACAACGCAAGCTTTTTTGAGTCATCACATACACATTAGCATAGGCAAAATCATAGCACATTAAACACTCAGTACATATTAACAGTGTGTTTAAATGCTGCAATGAACTCCTGATATGTGGTATGGTTGTGTGGAGTATAGGTTTAAAATAATAATAATAATAAAATATATTAAATAATTAAAAAATAATCAAATTAAAATTAATGATCTGTAGCCTGCTGAGTGGATTGAATGTTAACTTAAGTATGACCTTACTGATGTGATGCAACGTCCTAAATATTTATTTAAATTCATAAATATCATTATATATCTGCTCATAATGAGCGTATGTACCTGTGCCAGGTTTGCCTGGTGCCATGCCCATGCTGCGGTCCTGAGGTGGCAATGTAGCTGTACCGTCTGGGTAAGCTGGCTTTACCAGCAAATCCTGTCTGGAGGGGCCACGTGGCATCGTAGATGACTGAATGTATGGCCCAACTGCAGCCACACGAGACTGACCTGCCAACTGAGAGGGCTGACCATCAGCTGAAACCTAAAGAAAATTAGAGATCTATTTAGTATTGATCATCTTTATATAGTTTCTTTGTTTGGGCAGAATTAGTCCTTTGAGGGAAAACAACCTGAGTATCGTAAAACCGAAAACCAGGGGTTTGCTTGCCAACATGTAGAGCTGAAAACCTTGTAAATATTAAGACTCAGACAGTAACAAGTGTCTAACTCCTTCTACATATAGATTAAATCCAGGATTTTGATAGGATTAACATAGATAATAATACTGAAGAAAGCTACCCAATCACAAAAATCAACCAAAATAAAATTGTATGGCAAAAAGAATCTGGACATCAAATAACAGACACGAAAAATAATCTATACGCTTTATTATAGAGTTTTAAAAAGTCAGTTGAACGGTTGCAACTTCCTAAATCAAAGAGTAATTTAAACCTACATGAGTTTGTTCGTTTTTACTGCTAATGCTGCACGTTTGCAACACTTGTCTCAAGCATTAAGCAGTGTGCTGCAGCAAGTGATTATATTAAATCCATTATATTCTTCTGTGAGGTATTGAAGTTTTGTCTGAGTGTCATTTAGTCATTTTCCATGTTTTAAAAAAAAACAAACAGAAGGTTGTTTTTGAGAAGGCCGTTAGACTGCCGTGTTTAAAGAGACAATGTGGCCACGTTGTTCATATTAAGGAAATTCTTGCATTTAAAAAATAAATAAATAAAATGGGGGGGAATTAAAAAAAATTCTCTAGAAGCCACTAATTTCTGAAAACAAATGCTATAGACCACTGCTAACATGGCTGAACTGGTGTCCAAATTTTTTTTACTATACGATATTTAAAACTGTTTTCTATTTACAGATCATTTAACAAATTAAAACTTAGGTTTGTAAGACCTAATTGTTAACACACATACACAAATTCTGACTTAAAACACACAAACGCTGATACTGTAAATAAAAAGATGCTGGATCAGAAGACAAAAATAAAATAAACAAAAAAGCACGAAGAAACAGATGAAACAGTTTAAGGCTTAAAACTGTTATTTGCACAATGAGCCAATTACAGGAAATATAGCTTTTGCAGATGTACAGTGTTAAATAAACCTGTTAATATTTCCAATTTTTAAATAAATGTTTTACAAAAACAACGCAAAACGCTTTACCAAGAACAAGGTAAAATTTGCAAGAAACTAAATGTTCCTATTAAACGCTGTACATGAATAATTTAAACATTATTCTGTTGCAAGTTAACAAATTGAATTAAGGAAAGCCATTTAAATAAGTGTTGATGTAATTGTAACCCTGCGAAATAGATATATTTTCAGGTGGGTTTTGTTTATAGTTGTTTTAAAATGAATTAAATGTAATAAAAAATAAATGTATTTAATGAATTAAATACTCAATATAAAAAAATCAATAAATCCAACAGCTAATAAGGATGTGATGCATTAATCAACCGATTAACCAGTATAACAGTTTTACCTTAAGATCAGGGTCTTTTGAAGCCTTTTCCTTAACTGGGAAGCCATTCTTAAGGAAAAAACAAACAAGAACACAACAACTTCAGGACATAGGAAGGAGGAAAGTTATCCTCGTGTTAGAGAAAGACGACGACGACTTGCATCAGCGAGACAGCAGTGTGAGAGAAGGACGTGCTTTTTACAGACAAATCAGAAAAAGGATCATATTGAGAACCCACTCAGGACCAAAACAACATGCGTGCCTGGTGGTGTCACCACGCTGCTTAGGCAGTGAGAAAAGATTACAGAGATATCTGTGTTAGTTTCATTGGACGCTGCTAAAACATTTCTCCAAAGACAAACAAAGAGCTCAGTTTCATTAGAAACATACAGTCACCATTCAGCCTCATACTTGAATAGGAAAAAAAAGAGAAATGAAAGAGGGGAAATTAATTGACAGGAAATTTACATTTGCCTTATTAATGTCAACACGGCAGACTCCTGATGTTGCTTCAAGAATAAAAGTAAATTTACAATGAACAGTAGAGCTGCAACAACTAATCAGTTAGTCATCAACTATTCTTAAAACCGTTTTGGGGTTTTTAAAGTGTGTTAATATTTTTTTAATACTTTCCTGTGACAGATCTTGGGGTTCAGGAAACAATGATGAACATTGTAATGCTGGCATTTTATAGACCCAACAACTAATCAATAAAATAATTTGATTATCAGCAATAAAAATAATTGACAGTTGCAGCCCTAATGAACAACATGGCCCTATAACCAAAGTAATACTGTTTTTTAAACAGATTAGAAAAAGGTAAATATAAAAATCACCATTCACCAAAACACTAATTTAAAGACAGCCATTAGGACTCCACAGTAAATGTGTTAGGTTAATGCAGAAATACACTATATAAACAAAAATACTGGGACACACATCTTCTAACTTCAATCTAGTCCCATTGCCACAGGTGTAGTTATCAAGCATGTATATCATGAAATATTTTGGGAATGTCTAAAAGGTACCTGGAGTGGTAACACGCATGTGTCCTAACATATTTGTCCATATAGTGTAACAAATCACAAATAATCAATTTCATAATAAAAAGGAAGAATGTGCCGTATTAGTGTAAAATAAAAACAGTGTTTTATTAGTTCAGTCATATAATGTCATGCAAAAAAACCACAAGAAATAGATTAAAAACGATAGAAATAAACTTATCCACTAGAGGGCGCGCCAACAATATTGAACGACAACCCGTTTCTCCACCAAATTTAGTTTGAAATGTAGACGAAGGTCAGACAAATTGAAAGTGTGAATTAATGAATGATTTGGGTAATTAGCTGTGTGATGGATCGCCAATCTGATTAAGGTGCTTCCCCTTACTTTTTGCCAAACTCCTGCTGAAAACAACGGGCCGCTGCACTATATGATTAATAATTACATTAAAAAAAGAAAAAATAAATAAAGTGTTAAATAATTTGTAGTAATAGTAAAATAAATGCATACACTATATAAATACAAAGGAAAATGTGGCTAGTTTAAAGCATCTAAATTATGTTAGAAACGGGACTTTTTAAAGCATGATTACTTTTTAAGCCCTGACAATATTTTTGTATCTCTATCTTTTCTAACTGGAATGTTTACTCCCAGTCAGGTTCATCAAACATTAATTAATCAAACATGTTTTTTTTACTATTCAGAAATGAATGCCCACTGATATACAAGCTCAAAAATGTATTCCCTTATAAAAAAAAGTATAAAGAAGCATTAAGCCCCTATTTTTTACACAAAAGCTAAAGCTCCTCTTTTTCGCACCTTCAGATTTAAGATAATACTGGATATGGTTCCAGGTTTAGTGGTGATGATACTAACCGGAAGATTCTCCTTCTGCTGCAATGCTGCTTTTTTCTTCCAGAGTCGATCACGGAGCTCACTGACTCGCTTGTCCATGGTGGCCACCTCCTGGTTCCTTTTGTTGAGGTTCTCCCTCTGCTGCTGCAGTTTGGCATTTTGTTCCTGGTTCATTGTGTTCCTCATCTGTTTAAAAGGTTTTTGTAATAAATAATAACTATGAGTCTACAACACAAATATAATGGAGACGATGCGCTTGTGTTAATGTATTAATTTCCTGGGTTTGAAAACCATTTAAATAAAGGAGGAACCAGCCTTCACCCTGACTACAGCTGATTGACACATACAAGATCACAGCAACAGCTCTTCTGGGTGAAGTCTAGTAAAGTTCAAGCTTAAAGCTTCTGTATAAAAGTTTTCTTTTTGTACCTGCAGCTCTCTGTAGAGGCGATCGAGCTCAGCTACAGCACCCTGATTGTCATGCAGTGCATCCATCTTGCCATTTTTGAGCATTTCCAGCTGCTTGCTGAGTTCCTCCACTTTAGACACAGCCACCAGCAGTTCACGCTGCTTTTGTTGGAAAAGATTGTTCATCTGCTCGATTTCCTCCACTGAAAACACACGCACAGTAACCATACAGAACATCATTTAACGGTGTAGCTAAAGCTAAACAAGGATTAACATTTATCTGATAAACAACGAGTTTTCTTTTGAAGCAGGAGGCAAGTGGTGCTAACGCTCACCCAGCTTTCCATTACTGATGCGCTTCTGCTCCACCTGACTCTTAAGGGAGCGAACTTTTTTCAGCCGAGTCTCCTGCTTCTCTACGTTCTCCCTGAGGCGCTGCAGCTTCTCCTGTTCAGAAACTTGCTGCTGTTTCATTTGTTCTTGCTGTCTCAAATAGCGCAAACGTTGTTCCTAAAAAAGAGTGCAGCAGATAAAAATAAAAGGTATTTAAGAAAAGCTCATTAAGCTGCTAGACCATGACGCTTTACGAAAAAGAACCTAAAGACCAAATTAAGTTATAAAGACTTGAGTGAAAATGCAAGAAGGTTAAAATGTAGTACAAGTGCACAGTTTCCTAACAGAACTACAATTTAGTTCGAGTTGTGGCTCTCTGTACCTTCGAGGCCAGCAGCTGTTGCTGAGCATCTATTTGCTGTTGCTGTCGGGCCGCCATCTCCTGTAGCTCTGCCAGAGTCATGTCCATACGTGGAGCAGCCACCTGTCATTTAGCACAGAAAATTGTAAGTTTGAGAGACGCATGGGTCACAAGATCAGAGCTCGGGTTTGTGGCAGAAAAAACTATTTTTCTCTAAGCATCCTTTAAACCACAAATCAATATCTAATTTCCACTTCAGCAAATTCAAAAAATAATTACAAGTTACAATGTTATACAAAATGGTAGTTCTTTGCTCAGCTCAGGCTATAAGGTTAAAACTAGCTGTATATTGCATATTATAAAACAGGTAATACCAGTTCTTAAATCCGATTGGCTGAGCCATTTGTTAAGCCGTGACATTGACAATAACGCACACCTCTGACTGCTTCATATTCGTATGAATGGATGAAACACAATACATCATGTTAAATCATAGAATACAGATACAAACAAAAATGTTTTTAAAAAGTGTTCTGTAATTTGGCCACTAGATGGAAGTGTTTGCCAGAAAAACTCAGCGATTAGTGTTCACTTTAAAAACTGGACTAGATTACGTTGCAGAAGACCAGTTAGTTGTCGATTTTGCGTTCAATAAAAGCATTTGTAAAGTTTTCTTTTTTTGCTTTAGTATGTTCCAATAACGATCTATTAAAATCCCATCACCATTAGAGTGCAATAATGAAGTCGGTAAAAGTTTATTTAATAAAACCCACCTGTTCTGGAAGACGAATAAGGAAAAAAATTAAAAATAATAAAATACTTAAATCTTACAACAAATCTTGCCATCATGTGTAACAACACAGATTAAATTTAACAGCATGTCCATATAAGAACTCGCATCACTTTAATTTTTACTTACCCCGTTTTCCATCCTTCTATCTGTCGGTCCCTTGACACCATTCTTCCTTTGTTCCATAGCTTTGGCGATCCCTGTAGAAACAGGTTAGTTGTAGAACATCTTGAAACAACATGCCAACATCAGATCACAGTTACATAATATCACAGAGAAAATGACAGACTGATTAATGGGCTTTGTAGTTAAAAAAAAAAGAGAAAGATTTATAGAAAGTGGGCAAGGGTCACATACAGGTTAAAAAAACACAGGCCTTGCTGGAACAAAGGATTCAGTGTAGTCCTGATACTGGTCATGACCCGATCATTTAGCATGGTTCTCTGAACAAGAAGCCACAGTGACTGGTCATCAATACGTCCAATCACATTTCATGGCTTATAACCAAGTCTGGGTCAATGGGGGGGGGGGGTCAACTAGAATTAGGGCTGAGCTTTTAAAGACTTTGTTTAAAACAGATGGAAAAAGACATAAGAAAGTTTTTGTAAGTTTTCAGATAAAGTAGGACACTGGTTTAAATTCCATGTCCGAATCAAACCTGATGTTTCACATGCTGTTTGAGTGAAAGACCTGATGAGTTCAGAGGGTATAATTAGTTCATGTGTTAAGGTTCTGATTCATCTCCTGCTCTTCAGAGCGTTTCATGCTCAACCAGCTGTATTCAGATCAAAGCTTTTTTTTTGGCTTCACTAACCTCATCATGCTACATGGCCTGAAACGCACCACGCTAAGCACAATCAGAAATAATACAGGGTAAATAAACAGTTTTAACCAGTGCTCTTACATTACTGTTTTTGTTCTTTCATTACAAATTGGAAAATATAAATAAGAACAACTTCTAGGCCCCCACTTCATTCCCAACTGCTCTCCAGAGGCCCACATCTAAATCCCCTTCATGCAGAGCAGACTAATGAGGACGCTAAAGCTGCTCACTCAAGATTTGAGCTTGAGGAGCAAAAGCATGCACAGCGAAGGACGCTGCACAATACGCATGTTTGAGATGTAATTAACACAGTGGCAATTGCCCCTTCTGGCTGTAAATGGTTGTTGAGATGCACTGTGTTAGACACCAGGTGAAACCAGAGAAGGCTCCTGATTGCCATCACAGATGAAGATGATAGTTGGGGTTTATTGACACGTCAGCACAGTTACATATGTGGCAGGTCACATTTCATATCATGGTCGTGTTCACAATAAGAGCTCTCCTGTTACAGATAAATCAGTGCTTTTAGTTAAGTGACTAACCAAAATTTGTTGATATGATGTTAGAATACATCATAATAAAATGAGTAGTTCTAGTTCTTTAAATCTTATTGGCCATTTGACAGACAATAATGCACACCTCTGACCACTTCACCTGTCAATACGTTAAACACAATATATTTATCTTTATTTTATGATTTAACAATGTAAACAGTGAACCGATTCTCATTGAGCACTAAACCTACTGTGGCAGTTTTTTTTTTAACTGTGTTCTGTAATTTGGCCACTAGGTGGCAGTTACTAGATGGCAGTATCCTGTTTAGGGGTGAGCTGCAATATTCGCTGATTCGATTCGGAGAACCGTAGTCGACTATGAACCTCATAGTCGAATGTACCATTTTGACCACATGGGGGTGCCCATGGCTGCTGCTAAGCATTAGTTTTTACATGAAATGTCTTTGTTTTCATTATATATATATATATATATATATATATATATATATATATATCCTTTTGTCAAATAAAATCATCCTAATTTCTAGAAAAAAAAAAAAAAAAAAAAAAAAAAAAAAAAGGTTTTCTTTTGTTAGAAAAACAAGTAAAATATTTTTTAAAAAATCTTTTTTAAAAACCACGCTTATAGCGCCATCTTGTGGTGAAATTTTAACTGATTCGACTATCAGTCGACTATAGGGAAAATCTGACGAATCAGATTCGACTATGAAAATCCTTAGTTGAAGACACCCCTAATCCTGTTACTTAGCGATCAGTGTTCACTTTAAAAACTGGACTAGATTATATCGTGGAAGATGTGTAACTGTACTTATCGTAGCTCATTGCTTTAGTAGTTTAGTATGGAGTTTTAGGCATGTAAAAACTTTGATGTCATATCTCATAAGTCTGCATTCGTGGGGCTACACCTCAATAGCTGCCCAAGGTTTCAATAAATGTAAAAGATGACCTCACTTCCTATATTTGTCTAGGAACCAATTTTCTCTAAGCAGACACTACCTTGACAGATCAGTGAGGGTCACTGTTGCAACAGTTGTGAGGATTTTAGAATGGAGTCTCTCTTTCTCAGCACCACTGAGACTTGAACATGAGTTCTTGTGATGGAGAGTAAGTGCATTAGATTGCAGTGTCAATCATTTATAAGCAGCTGATGTATTACTGCATTCAAGCACAGCGGTGATAAATGAACACATACATCATGCAGCCTATTTCTGGTCAGACATGCACATCTCTGTCAAGTCAACACAAGGGAGTTCTTTCTGATTGAGTCAGGAGTTATAGTGTCCTTTAACCCAACATTTTCACCTTCCCTGGTTCAAGTACAGCTCCTTAAATTTCCACAGTTTAAATCCATATATATTAAACCAGAAGTCATCAGTCAGAATACAGTTCTTCTACACACTGTGCTTATCACAGGACATTAACTCACCTGCTTCACGGCCAGGCTGTCTTTCATGGCGCAGAAAGAAGCGGACCTCAGCCCTACGCGAGCCCCAGCGCTGCAGCAGCTCCAACATCCTCTCGCCCTCGCCAACGGGGCGTTCTGCCACACACACACACACACAGGTCAGCTCGAGCCAATAACCTCTTCACGCAAGGACAGCAGTGACGGAATGCTGACACATGCTGCTGGTGCAAGACGTGGGCTGAACTGCAGATGAGATACGGCTTAAAAATTTTTAGACTCATTTGAGAAGCAAACTAATTATAAAAGAATAACTTCATTAACATTGAACTGCAAATAAAACTGACCTTGCGGAGTTTTTTGTTAATGTGATTAGTGGCATGATGGCTAAAACTCTGCGGACATTTCATTTAAAAAACATTGGCACAAAAAAGGGAAAAATCAGGCACAAGAGCATTTTGAAAGATATTACAGTGGGACTTTGGGACAATGTAAGCTGTCCGTCAAAGCATCTACAAGGTTTGATTTGGAAAAGACAAGACACCGCTTGCAATCAAACCAAACCGTCCCAGAGGTAGCTTGTTGCAGTGAAAAGTTAGGATCCAAGAAGACAAACAGAGGCCCTGCTGGAATCCACACCAAATTCATTAAAGCATCTACCTTCAGTGGAACAATCCCAGGAGAATGCTGCCACCACAGTGGTCATGATATTTCTACACAGACAACCAGGTGTACAGAAAAACCCATACGATCCACAGCATGCAAAATCTCTAAAACACACTCAGCATCCTGCATGCAAATCGTTAAGGGACTTTATTCAAAAGGACCAATGCTGTCATGTTAAAGCACGATAGCAAACTCTAATGTAAAGATTCTACTCTTTTACTCTAATGTAAAAATTCTAATGTAAAAATTTGATTACGTTATACATTAACATTGCTGTAAAAAGAGAACATACAGGAACTGCACAGACAGAACAGCATTATCCATCCGTCAATCAAACCGAATCCACATGTTCTACTTATTACCATCACCAATGCAGAAAATAGCTCAGACTGTAGAATTAATAAATATGTAATTTAAAGAGCATTAACCAAAAAATGGTTTCTTTTAAATATTAGATTGTGACGGGTTACTGCAACTGATTTAAAAAAAATAATAAATTAATTAAAAAAAACTAGATCATTTATTTACAATAGTGTCTGTCAAAACAGAAATAGCACCTATTTTTAGGAGGGAACTGCCTCTAATGCTCCTCAACCTCTGTCTGGTACATCTAGTTTTAGCTCCTGCATGCAGATGCAGTAATTGGTGTGTTTAGTGCAGCTATACACATAAAAATTCTTTACCAACCACCACTGTAGGCAGCATTCTTTAAATACTGATGAAAGATTAGATGACAAGTGATAAAATGTGCAGCAAGGCATGTTTTTGTCTTGATTCAAATCTAATGCACGGCAAAAAGGTGAACGAGTCAGTGTAGAGTAAGTGGTGTATTGTTTAAAACATCACTGTACCATCAAAACACACACTAATGCACCATCACCACCGCATCAGTACAGTATAACTGCAATGGTGAGAAATCAACCACCACCAACATAATTAAACATAGTAAAGTGGACCAAAAGAATAACAGTACAGTCTGTATTAATCTAAAGACATAAAATGGACTTTGATTGTAGAAAACCCAAATGACCGGTAGTGTATATATTTGAGTAGAATTAGATTAAGGTAATAAAACATAAAAACTTTCACTAGATTGCAGATTTGCCTTATTTAACAAAAAAAAAATGTCAAGGGTATTAATGTTAAGTGTACTCAGCACACATTTACATCCTTGACCATTTTTATTCAGGGTTTGTTTATTGTTCCATAGTAGGACAATAAAGGCTTATCTTATCTTCTCATTTTCAGGTTAAACCTAGTTTATAATAAGAATGTGCTTTCTCCAAACAGCGAGAGAAACAAACCACAAACTCTTCCTTTTCTAGAAAATGCTGCAGAACCACTCTGTCCTGATTGACTGGCATTGCCTTTTGCACTTATATACACATCTGTACATGCTAACCCCGAGAGAGATGTAGCCACAGGCCACAAAGATGTTATTGTTCTAAATCTTAAACTCACTGAACCTTTGGCCAGACAGGACTTAAAATTATACAGAGAGGCCCAACTGAAAACCTGTCAAACATGACAGCTGGAGCACTAAATAAGCTGCAACTTCAAGGCTTTGTAGATGCTTCAGCTCAAACACACTGGGTCAGAGTGAGCGGTTGAAGACGCGCTGCTATGGAAACAGACAGTACGGCATAAGCTCAGGTCCTTGAGAGCTGAGAGTGCTTGAAGTCTGAAAGCATAAAACACTATCCTCCAAAATCCATTCATTGCACCTTTATTCACAACCGAAACCAGACTTATTTTGTTTTGCAGATGCAGCCAACCAGATAACATCAAATTTTAAAGGAATATACTGTAGTAAGTAGTGCTGTTTTTAAAATCTCATCTTAGAGTCTGAACTTTGCAAAACATCATGCGTGTCATGGGCTGGGAAATATCACATGGCAAGCAGTTTAGATTTTGGAAATAACTCAAGATTTTCAGTTGAAAATTTTCAAGGTCTTTTAGAGAAGGTCATCCTGAAAACACACACTTAGTAAATAAATAGGGTTACAGTACAGAATGTGGGGTTTCACTAATATGTGGTGTGACCAAGGTCATTGTATGCATCACATACACAGTACAACATCATAACTATATTAACACAGATTTATAATCAAGGATTATAATTACCTACTTTTTCTTCTTAACCTGTTTGGCAGAAAATGTTTATTTTAATTGTCCAAGCCAATATGTAAAGAGAAGTGTGGCAGATGGCTGTCAGATTAAAAATAAGTAAATTAAAAAAATATATAAATAAATAAAAAAAAATTCACAATGGTGTTTTTCGTGTGACTAAAATACAATTTATTACATAATAGCAAAAGATGCATAGGTTACTGTTGTCTCAGACAATAAAGCAACACATCTGAAGCCGGTGTAAACTTGAGATAAATGCATTGGCTCCCATCATTCGAGAATGGCAGTTAACTGGGTGACAGATGTTCAGCAATAAATCAATAGCTTATTAAATAGTGTTTTGCTTTTAAAATAAAAGGTTTCTAAAAGCAGGACCAGGGAGGCACATAAAATGTGTGCAGTCAAAAGTACAGATGAATTACAACGTGAATTACAGCGTGAAGTGTGTTTGTAAACCATTATGTTTTGCATTTACCGTAACATACATAGTCAGGCTCCAGAGAGCTGACTTCATAACAAGCTTATTTGTCCACTGGTTTAAATATATATATTTACTTTAAAGACCAGAAGTAAATATATATATTTAATAAAAAAAATGGCTACACCAGGCACCATCTTTAAGTGCTCATTTGAGAACAAGACAAAAAATACCATGAGTATGATTCTTTTCTATTCCTGCATCATTACTGCCACCATCTAATCTCAAGAATCACTCATCAACCACTCGTTATGTTTATAAATTGAGTAGTTATGACAGCTGGTTCACCCACACAAGGTGGACATTATTAAATGATCACCTTACTAAAAAAAACTAAGATAAGATCAGATAAGATTTCCAGACTTTCCTCTACATTTATTCATAACAATGTGGTTTCATGTCTCTTCTCTTACCTGATCCTCTCCATACTTCAGCCAAGTGGCAGTCCACCTCGCCTGGCTCCTTACAGAGCTCCACAAGATCACGGCACATGGTTTCTGGAGTGATCGGAACCTCTGTAAAATGCTGGTCATTGTTACTGAGGTACACAGTTAGGAACATCTGTTAAAACAGAAAACCAAATGCTTATGAGTGCCAGGATTAGAAAGAACGGTGTTAAAAATGTTAAAAACTTTATTATAATGCTCGCATTGCGAGATGCTAAAACATTTGCACATTTTATACTTGATAAATAATTCTTTTTAAATAGCATTCCTAAAATAAGAACCATGTTCTTAACCATCAGAAAATGCAATTCTAAAAAACAAACAGGATTAACAGAATACAGCATCATGAAATCCATAACTTTGTACTACCCAAATCTGGAGGAGGTGCTTTTCATATAAGAAGACAAAATAATACATTTAAATAGTTATAGTTTTGCATGCTGTTGCTATTCGGTGCTATAGTGTGCTGACAGGAACATCACCAGCCCTAGAGGCCCAGTTGGCTCTTGTTTGCAGTGGTGCAGAAAGCACAGAGGGGCAGTGAGCAGGTAATTACAGAAGATGGAGGCTGTGCAGCTGCACTCAGCAATAAACTTAATGATCTTTAAAGTGCCTGTGCAGGAGTCAGGAAAGCCAGCACTGGACAAGCTGCCATTGTGCGATCTACACGTGCGACCTTCATCGGTGCCGACTGCATAAAATATTGCCCGAATGACCGGCAAAGAGAGAAAGGCGACTGCAGAAAAGAGTGACAACGGGAATATTGAAACCACCACACCACTTTTAAAGCACAGATGAAAAGAAAAACGTCTAAAGCAAATCGATGCCATTTTTATTATAATTTAAAATGTATTTATAACCCAACCATTCATACATTTCATTTAAGATATAATTGTATACATCTTCAAAGTACTAGGAACGCAGCAAAGGTTTGGTAACTAAAATTGTAAGGATGAAATTAGCACACAAAAAATGTGAAAAGACAAAATAATTTATACCATCGTATTTAATGTTACGGTGTTATTTTTGCAGTGAGGGACTGGAGCACTTTGAGGTTGGTCAGAATATGCTTGATTTAAATGGATATGCTGTTAAAATTAAAATTAATCAGTATAATGTTGGAACAGGTGCCAAAATGAGCCAGCAGCCCAAAAGATTTTTTCTATTTGAGTACAGCCTCAATACAGAAGGATAGATTCATCACATCCCCATCATTTACTACCATGTGTCTTAATTATTTACATAAAATAATTCTTATTTTTCTTTTAGGATTGAACAGACATTTTGCTTTCCATGGAAATAATAGTGAGAAATATCATTACCTGAATTAATTATATTGTTATTAAGGTTGATGATTCAATGATAACTTTTGTTATAGTGAAAATTTAATCTGTTGCTATTGTGTGTATGTGATATATATATATATATATATATATATATATATATATATATATATATATATATCTTTGCAGCAGATATCAAATGAACAATACTGCACTTTGTACTTTATTTATCTGAGAGTTAATGCCATTTGACATGGTCATTTATTGGCAGTTTATGGTTATATAATATATTGTTTTTCGAATTAACAAAGTGCTCAACATTACACTCATGACCCATCATGACCACTTCAAAATCAAATATATGTTACCTAGACCTATGATTAACATAAATGATAAAACAATGACTATTTGCGACATGCTGTCGTATATTTATTCTTCCCACAACCTCTGTGGGTAGATTAAAGACCTTGTTACACAAAAACAGGGGGGGGGGGGAATCAGAATCGTGGGAATGCTGCTGCACTGACTATATTAGCACAAGCCTGGGGCATATAAGGTCTAGTTGAACACTAAAAATTCACATTGCACAAGGACAGGAGAGGAATAATATATAGTTCATAATAATTATTATTTAAGTTGACCACTGGTTAAAAGATAAACTGCTTACTCTAATTTAATTAGCAGATTAAATGCTGTTCATATTTTAGTCTTATGAAACAGGCTTACTATAATGTTTCAGGGTAGAAACAACCAGACTCAGGTCCCCTCCTCTGATTAAAATGATTTGAAAACATTTGTAACATCAAACTATGCCCATTTAAACCTTGCATTAAGCACTGGAATACCTTTATGTTAAACATGTGGAAACAATTCCTTTCAGCAATGTTGAAAATCAAACTATTTGAAATGAATGATGGTTTGTTTACATTTTTACATTTGGTCATTTCAGCAGACACTTTCATCCAAAGTGACATACAGGTATCCTAACTTGAGGGCTGGGGTCAGGACACAGGGACCGCATCCCTGGAGCAATGAGGGTTAAGGGTCTTGCTCAAAGGTTCACATTGGTAATTTCAGTGAAGATGGAATTTGAACCTTCAACTTGATAGCCCAACACCCTAACCACTGAATTTTTTGTGGTCATTTGTGGGTGCATTTAATTTCCTATTGTGTTTAGAATGCATTTTACAGATGAAAGCCTGGGCTGGAAATCTCAGTGGTTCCTCAGACAAAAATGCCCCAGCTGAAGCCAGTGAGTCTCTCATAATGTACTGTGTACACGCATGACATGGTGTATTCGTACAGAGGTGCTGATTGCCTACTTAGGTTCATTATTCTGCAGTTTGGTACCAGCAAATTCAGCATATTCTCCCCTCAATACATTAGAAAGTCTACACGAGTTGCTCGGTCTGTAATTTTCCTGTTATTCTTTAGTTATGGTTTCAATATTAAACATACTTATTACATTAGGCCATTTTGCAGACACTATTAGCCAAAGCATCTCACAAGTATCCTAATTTGGACGGGGACAGAAAACAGAGTTGGTACAGCACCATAAAGCTGTAAATTACAGTTTTCTACTTAATGCTTGCTAATCAGTTAATCAGAACCCCTCAAATCTGAACTGTAAGAAGCTTATCAGGCCTGGTGTATGGGTCTCACAGAGAATGGCTGGATTTAGATACTTAAACACGAGCAGGTCGATTGCCGGAAGTGGGAATGTTTGAGTCACTCCCTTAGATTAAACAGACAACAGAGATAGAGGCAAACTTATGTAAAAACACGAGAGAGTTTCCGGCTACAAAACTAAACATAGTGTCACTTTTTCTGTAAAAGAGTCCAGAAAGGCATTTTTATGACTTAATTTCGTGCTTGTACACATTTTTAAAAATACAATATTAAGTTTTGATGAATTTTAAAAACTAAACTATAAAGCCTGGCATTCTGAGACCTTTTCATAATTAAAAAAAAAGGAAATCCAGGATTTGGTTTCAGTTTGTCTGTAATTCTGTAAAATGAATTCTCCCCCACTTTGTGCAATCTAATAGAACTCATAACACAGTCAGTCATCAGAAGCAGGGCTACTAAATTCCATTATTGCACTTTGATAGCCCAGCCACAGCCAATCTTTATTTACTACCCTCACTGTACAAACTCAATTTGTTTTTGATCAAATCATCTTAGATGGCTGACAAAGCTAAATAACATGAAGGCAGAGATAATGGTGCCTGAATGTGACACTGCAGTAGAACACACAGGGGAAGCTTGTAGAGTAAAGGCTAATAATGTAAAGTCACTGAATGGACATGATCCAAAGATGTACGTCAATACTACGCTGACAGGATAATTAGCAGACTCGTCGATTGTGCTGCCAATGAGGTTTTCAGCCGCAAAGCTCTTTGAAGTGAGCATCAAAAAAGTCTCTCAGTACCTCATAATCACTCTCACTACACATATGAACAAGAAACGTCCAAAGATCACTCTACACATGTAAATTACTCTGCATTATGCATTAAAAAACACACACACATCAGGCCTGATTATGATTATTAAAAATCACAAGCTACAAAACTTAGAACTCCTAAAGACAATTACAAATGTACTGCACAGTGGAACAAATTAATGCATTATGGCAACATAACAGACTAAACCTACCTGTGGCTGTGAATTGCTGCGAGCATGAAAGCAACTATGCAAGTTTGAAGAAGGGCAGTGGAACAGTGGCGCGACTAATGTGTGGGGAGGGGTTGTATGTGAATCCCAACAAGCGGCAAATTATTCAAAAGCTAGTATTGGACTGGACACAAAACTTTAACCCTTTTTAAAATCAGTAAAAAAATATATATTCCGGTCCACTTCAAAATAATATTTAAATTTAATCTATAAATAAAACTCCGGGATTCCGATGTGATACAACACATCTAACCAGCTTAATAACTGTTCATTATGACATCTGGGTCGGATTGGTCATTTAGCAGATGCTTGTAATTAAAGTGACTTACAAGCATCCCAACTTGGTTGAGGTCAATCTCTTTGAAACACCTCTGGAATGAACTGAATGAGGGCCCGACCAACTGGCCCAACATTAGTGTCTGATCTTTAAAATGGTCATTATAGGATAAATAAAGAAATTCCTAAACACTCACATCAAAATCTTGTAGCAAACTTCCAAGAAGAGTGAGAATTGTTTTGGCAGCAGAGAGACGAACTTAAATGGGACATTGTGTAAATAATTAACAGGTCATGAGGTAGCAGGTAACAGATCGTGTACACACATCATACTCTTACAACTAGATAATGAATGGATCATTCAATGTAGGTCTCTAATGACGATGGCTATATATATATATATATATATATATATATATATATATAAACACACAAATACTAAATGTTGTAAAATGTTAAATGTTGTATTTATTCTCATTTGTTACACAATCTATTTTAATAAAAATTATATAAGCTTATTATCTGCCTGATCACATTGCACAGTATTTCATTGTATTATGTAAATAATCTCGCACAATGAAGTGGAATCTAATCTAAAACGTAAAAAACGAGTTATGGCATTTTTTTAAGACATAGCCAGCAGGTTGGTGAAACATGTGGCATTAACACAAATGCTTTATTCTTATGTTTATCTTTAAAAACAGAATCCTCATGACAATGAGCCAGTAAACTAAATGGCTAAATTTTGTATGTTTTAAATGGTTACATTTTTCCTTTATGTTCTTGGTTTGTTTACTAATAAGTAACAAGTTAATGTCTACAAAAAAATTGTTTTCCTTATAAAAAAAATTTACCTGATTTTTGAATCCTACGCATTTTTCATAAATATACAAATATAGCAGACGAAACCTTTAACACCACTCATTTTGATGAGAATTTTACCAACAGGGCTGAAACTTAAACTGGATAGTAAGGTTTCATGGCAGAGCTTTAGAGTGTCTAATGAGCAAATAACCGCATTCATTTACATTCACAGATTTATACAGACAATTACAAACAACCTGTCAGTCTGTATAACACAATTCATCCAGTAAAATAAGAGCCACTCTTATCAGAGTCTAGCAGCAGTCCACAAACAAAGCATTTCTCCACAAAGCATTCAAGCTGTATTGTGTCTGAAAAGAACAAATTATTCAACATTCAGCATCAAAAGAACTCTGGGGAACTTTGGGCTACACCAACTTGCCTGACAATTAAAAGGTTACAAATACAGATGAATTCGCATGTAAAGCTCTACGATTTGCTATTTGTTAGAAATACACCTGATGAAAAACCACACAAATACATGAAAATGTGATCAATGTGACCAAACTAAATAGCTGGAATAATACACCATGTGATTAAACAGATAGAAAAGAAAGATTTATGAATGATTAGTTCTCAATAGTACTCTGGTTGTAAACTTAACGTCATGGTTAGATATAATTTTAGCAAAAAATGTAATGAACCAAGTGAATACACTGAAAACTACAGAGAAGCTGGAAAACCTTTAAAAGATGGAATTTATCTGATACCATTTTTAAGATCACTGCTTCAGGCTTAAACGATGAAAATATGTTGGACACAAACCTATTAAGCACTGAAATCAGAGGTTTAATTTGGTCCTCTTGCCACGGGTGTAAAAAAAAAAAAAATAGAGCACCTAGCCATTAATTTCAGACAGGTGTGTGCTTTCAACTTTAAGAGACCGGTTTGGGAAAAGCTAACCCTGACCTCACAGATGTTCTTTTGGATAAGTAGGCAAAAGCTTTTTACAGGCGCACGCCAATATGTAGTGGAAAAAATGGAAGCTGATGTAGCAACTTAGAAAAGGATGTCATATGAACTCCTGAAGGTGAACTCGTCAATGCTGTATTCCATTTGATGAATTCAAAGTACTCAGCAAAGATGAAAGTACTGATAAGTTTTTAATAGGCTTTTTTTATTTTAACGTTTCTTCATTACTCAGTAGTTAGTAGTACAGAAGGGGTTGTGCATTAACACTAAGTCATAAGTAGTGCAAATGGACTTATATAAGGTTTATATAGCAGATAACAGAGTCCTTGTGTTAACAAACATGATTTATTAATCTATTTGTCTATCTATATTAATTTCATTTCCTTACATATGCTGCAAGCCTGCGTCATGTAAACTTAAAAAAAGACATCAAAATACATAAGGATATTTCTTGCCCTGTGGTGGAATAGAGGAGAATATTGTGCTTTGGCACATTTTCTTATGTTGCATTTATCTTATCACATTGAAATGGATTTGTCATTTCATAGATTTGGCTCGCTCCAAAACGCACAATGCAAGAGAATAAATATCTAGAAAACATAACATGGGGCTGGAAACAATAAATGCCTTCACAATACTTCACATACTGAGATCTAAATGACAATGTAAACTGGACTCTGTATGCAAAGCAGAGAAACACGGCATTTAGTCAAACTTCTCTATGACAACCGAGAAACACTCATGTAAACAATAAACGCTGATCAGTTCTGTGTGCCCACTTCAAAGGACAGGACTTATAATAGAACATATGCTGATAATACAATAGATTGCTTACTGTTATGTAAGAGTATAAACATAGTGGTGTGTTTAAGGAAAACGTAATGCTCATTTGAATATCTGCACTTAGGCTCATGATTCTTTCCTCATATGAGGTAATGGTTGATGCTTCATCCTGGAATGACAGGATGATTCATAAGTGGGTTTTGGTGAGCCAAATAATGCCCACTATATAAACACGGGATTCATACTCCTAAGTACATCATCTCTTTGAAGTAATTACAGCTTCCAGGGTTTATAGTTAGTTTTCTATAAGATTTGTGTGGGGAAATTTCTAAGCCATATATCTAACAGGGTATTTGTGAAGTCAGACAATAATGTCGGGCACAAGAGCCTGGCTTGCCTGCTTTATCAGATCTGGTTTTTCGGACCACGCTCATTCTGTATGAAACTTGTATGATCTTGACAGGAACATTTTGATGGAGAGCAAAAATATCTATAGCCCAAAAGCAAAGAAAACTGAATGTTTTTATTAGTTATTTTTACCTTTGTGTATAATAATTATTTTTTTTTTTAATCACGTTTTTGCAGCATGTTCTTAGTTGTAACTTGTAATAACTTTGACAAAAGATATTTTCATAGAGAGCAAATTATATTAAGTTTAAGTATTTATTGCGGAATAATATTCCTCAACTCAGGGTTAAATGGACGGAGACGCGTGACGTAACAGCGACCAGCTCGCGCACACAGCCACTTTAAAACGTCAGCAAAATAGTTCACGATATTGAAACCAACTTGTAAATAACACAGACACTTTATTACAAACTTTTTCAAATTATAAATAGGCTTTGAGTTCAACTTACCGGCATCATTTTGTCTTCGTAACGCATTTAACACCGCTCCTTCAGAAATCCCTTTAGGAGAACTAAGCTAAGCTAAATGACGATCATTAAAGTTTATCCCTGTTTATCAGCTTTGTAAGAGTTTTTTTGCGCTAAGGAATAAATAAAAGGTTTAAATGTCTTTTCCTCTGTAGTTTCTCGACCGGGTACCGAGCGACCTGTTGCACTGGAGCCTCGGTGAAGAAAGCGAGCTGCTGTTTGTTATTAGCTGAGCGCTAACGTCGCACTAAACTTTCCACAAACTGTTCCCTGCGTCCTGAACGCGGTGTGACTCCAGAACGACGCGCTGCCGACTCCCCAAACACCTCCTCGTTGCGCCGCGAACGAACAATATCCGGCGTGGATCGAGTTTCGAGGGTTCCAGCGAGTTTCAGGACATTTTTCCGACTTAGTTCAGGTTCTTCCAGAGTACAACTCCCACTCAGAGCCGAGCCCGCACTGACGTGAGGAACAGCAGCCGCCGCAGCAGCAGCTCATCCCGAAGGAATTTAAACCCCGCCCCGAAACGAACACGGCCCAGTCCCAAACCGCCACCAACCCCACGGAGAAGGGCACTATATGTGGGGTTTTATACTTTTTTTCTTAATGAATTTGGCCAACTTCTTTAATGCGACTGATGAAGTCGTTTAAAGTTAAAGCTTCAGGTTCATCACTTAAAAACTAATATATGATTTAGTACAACACATGAAATACCAATTTTATGACGTCCACATCGATGGGTTCATTCATTCATTCATTATCTCCCGCTTTATCCTCTATTAGGGTCGCGGTGGGGTTCCCCATGCCCATCAAGGGGAGAACGTCTCGGGCGCTGGGCAGATACACCCAGGACAGGGCGCCAATCCATCGCTGGACACACACTCACTCACACAGACACACTTTATATGGGGCAATTTGGAGAATTCAATTGACTTGATCCATGTTTTTTTTGGACTGTGGGAGGAAACCGGAGGAAACCCACGCAGACACGGGGAGAACATGGAAACTCCACCCAGATGGGGACTCGAACCGGGAATCCCTAGCGCTGAGAGGCGAACGTGCTAACCACTAAGCCACCGTGCCGCCCCACTTAAAACCTAATATATGATTTAGTACAACACATGAAATACCAATTTTAGTTCGTAGCTATTATGACGTCCACATCGATGGGTTCATTTGAATTCAATTAATTAGACGGCAGGCTTTCCACAAAGGGGTGGCTTATTGGTTAGCACATTCACCTCTCAGCGCTAGGGATTCTCGAATACCCATCTGGGAGGAGTTTGTCCGCGTGGGTTTCCTCCGGGTTCTCTAGTTTCCTCCCACAGTCCAAAAACATGGATCAAGTCAATTGAATTCTCCAAATTGCCCCATATAGAGTGTGTCTGTGTGAGTGAGTGTGTGCCCAGCGATGGATTGGCGCCCTGTCCTGGGTGTATCTGCCCAGCGCCCGAGACGTTCTCCCCTGGATGGGCATGGGGAACCCCACCGCGACCCTAATAGAGGATAAAGCGGGATATAATGAATGAATGAATAATTAGACAGCAGGCGGCATGGTGGCTTAGTGGTCAGCACGTTCGCCTCTCAGCGCTAGGGATTCCCGGTTCGAAACCCCATCTGGGTGGAGTTTCCATGTTCTCCCCGTGTCCGTGTGGTTTTCCTCCGGGTTCTCCGGTTTCCTCCCACAGTCCAAAAACATGGATCAAGTCAATTGAATTCTCCAAATTGCCCCATATAGAGTGTGTATGCGTGCGTGTCTGTGTGAGTGAGTGTGTACCCAGCGATAGATTGGCACCCTGTCCTGGGTGTATCTGCCCAGCGCCTGAAACGTTCTCCCCTGGATGGGCATGGGGGAACACCCCCCCCCCCCCCCCACACACACACACACACACACACACGACCCTAATAGAGGATAAAGCAGAAGATTATGGATGGATGGATGGATGGAATTAGACGGCTATATAATTGATAATTATCCATCCATCATCTATCGCTTTACTAGGGTCGAGGGGAGGGGGTCCCCATGTCCATCCAGGGGAGAACGTTTGGGCAGACAGACCCAGGACAGGGCGCCCCAATCTATCGATGGGCACACACTCACTCACACGAACACACTCTATATGGGGCAATTTTGAGAACTCAATTGACTTGATCCATGTTTTTGGACTGTGGGAGGAAACCGGAGGCAACCCACACGGACACGGGTAGAACATGGAAACTCCACTCAGATTGGGATTCGAACCGGGAATCCCTAGTGCTGACAGGCGAACGTGCTAACCACTAAACCACAGTGCTGCCCTTAGACGGCTATATAATTGATAATAATCCATCCATCCATTATCTATCGCTTTATCCGCTACTAGGGTCGGATCCAGATCGGATGCCCATCCAGGGGAGAACGTTTCGGGCGCTGGGCAGATAGACCCAGGACAGGGCGCCAATCTATCGCTGGGCACACACTCACTCACACAAACACACTCTATATGGGGCAATTTCGAGAACTCATTTGACTTGATCCATGTTTTTGGACTGTGGGAGGATACCAGAGAACCCAGAGGAAACCCACGTGGACACAGGGAGAACATGGAAACTCCACCCAGATGGGGATTCGAACCGAGAGGTGAGAGGTGAACGTGCTAACCACTAAGCCACCGTGCCGCCCTTAAGTGATAATTATGTTTATTAATAATCTTATCATAGTCAAGTTATATTAATTTAGTCTTTTACTAACCCAAGAAAACATTAAAGTCAAACAAAGCAGATACAAAAACATTCAGACCCTCATTTGAAGGAAAAATATCAATTTTATTTTCATTATTATTAATCTTCCACTTAGTCCTCTGTTAGGGGAAAGGTCACACAGACATGGCGAGAACTCCACACACCTGGTGTCAAAAAAATAGATTTGATTTAGTATGATATTGGTAACCAGTGGAGCTGATAATAAATTGAATAATGTGAGCAGATCACTGATTAGAAGTGAAAACTGGCTGCTGAGTTTTAAATAAACTGCAGTCGGTGAGGTAAACTGACTCATAAACCACAGGTAAAAATAAGATTTACTATAATTAATGTTAGAGATTAACAAACATTTTGGGATCAGTGTTACTATAGGATGGAGGCATGCAACAGTGTAACGTGCAGCGAACACATTTTTATGAGGTTAAGTTTGTAATGACATATTAATATCATAGGAACACTATCTGTGTACTCCAATCTCACTGTGAATACCAAAAATGGTTGTTGTCTAGAGTTTTATTTTCTGATGGGGTCTGCCATTGCAAAAGTTCTTAACGGAAGTGCCAAAACTAAACCCACCACCTAAATGAACGAGCAGCAATATAGGACCATGAGAGAGGCAGATTATTACCGCGACCCTACATTATCTCCCGCTTAATCCTCTAGTAGGGTCGCGGTGGGGTTCCCCATGCCCATCCAGGGGAGAACGTCTCGGGCGCTGGGCAGATACACCCAGGACAGGGCGCCAATCCATCGCTGGGCACACACTCACTCACACAGACACACTCTATATGGGGCAATTTTGAGAATTCAATTGACTTGATCCATGTTTTTGGACTGTGGGAGGAAACCGGAGAACCCGGAGGAAACCCACGCAGACACGGGGAGAACATGGAAACTCCACCCAGATGGGGATTCGAACCGGGAATCCCTAGCGCTGAGAGGCGAACGTGCTGACCACTAAGCCACCGTGCCGCCCTTCCTCAGAATCAGTCAATGAAAAATAAACCTGATATACTCACTTTCACTCAAAACATATTATATACTATTTAGGGCATGAGGACGCATATATTCTAGACTTTTTACTTTGCATTCTAAATTTTTTACATTTCTTATTTACTTTTTATAGTTCTACTTAGTGGCTTAGTGGTTAGCACGTTCGCCTCTCAGCGCTAGGGATTCCCGGTTCGAATCCCCATCTGGGTGGAGTTTCCATGTTCTCCCCATGTCTGCGTGGGTTTCCTCCGGGTTCTCCGGTTTCCTCCCACAGTCCAAAAACATGGATCAAGTCAATTGAATTCTCAAAATCGCCCCATATAGAGTGTGTTTGTGTGCGTGAGTGTGTGCCCAGCGATGGATTGGCGCCCTGTCCTGGGTCTATCTGCCCAGCGCCCGAGACGTTCTCCCCTGGATGGGCATGGGGAACCCCACCGCGACCCTAATAGAGGATAAAGCAGGAGATAATGAATGAATGAATAATTAGACGGCAGTGCGGCACGGTGGCTTAGTGGTTAGCACGTTCTCCTCTCAGCACTAGGGATTCCCGGTTCGAATCCCTATCTGGGCGGAGTTTCCATGTTCTCCCCGTGTCCGCGTGGGTTTCCTCCGGGTTCTCCGGTTTCCTCCCACAGTCCAAAAACATGGATTAAGTCAATTGAATTCTCAAAATTGCCCCATATAGAGCGTGTCTGTGTGAGTGAGTGTGTGCCCAGCGATGGATTGGCGCCCTGTCCTGGGTGTATCTGCCCAGCGCCCGAGACGTTCTCCCCTGGATGGGCATGGGGAACCCCACCGCGACCCTAATAGAGGATAAAGCGGGAGATAATGAATGAATGAATGAATGAATGAATAATTAGACGGCAGTGCGGCACGGTGGCTTAGTGCTTAGCACGTTCTCCTCTCAGCACTAGGGATTCCCGGTTCGAATCCCCATCTGGGCGGAGTTTCCATGTTCTCCCCGTGTCCGCGTGGGTTTCCTCCGGGTTCTCCGGTTTCCTCCCACAGTCCAAAAACATGGATCAAGTTAATTGAGTTCTCTAAATTGCCCCATATAGAGTGTGTCTGTGTGAGTGAGTGTGTGCCCAGCGATGGATTGGCGCCCTGTCCTGGGTCTATCTGCCCAGCGGCCGAGACGTTCTCCCCTGGATGGGCATGGGGAACCCCACCGCGACCCTAATAGAGGATAAAGCGTGAGTTAATGAATGAATGAATGAATAATTAGACGGCAGTGCGGCACGGTGGCTTAGTGGTTAGCACGTTCTCCTCTCAGCACTAGGGATTCCCGGTTCGAATCCCCATCTGGGCGGAGTTTCCATGTTCTCCCCGTGTCCGCGTGGGTTTCCTCCGGGTTCTCCGGTTTCCTCCCACAGTCCAAAAACATGGATCAAGTTAATTGAGTTCTCCAAATTGCCCCATATAGAGTGTTTGTGTGAGTGAGTGTGTACCCAGCAATGGATTGGCGCCCTGTCCTGGGTCTATCTGCCCAGCGGCCGAGACGTTCTCCCCTGGATGGGCATGGGAAACCCCACCGCGACCCTACTAGAGGATAAAGCGGGAGATAATGAATGAATAATATAACGCATATTAAAAAAAAAAAAACACACATACTATATAACAAAAACGAGTGCGCCACCGTGTGTTACTCTTAAGAAAATTCCATGCTAGGCTAATGTGACGAAGGTTGTAAAGAACTACGTTTCCCAGGATTCCGTGCGCTGCGCTGCTGCGTGTGTGTACACGCTGCTGGACAGAGCCTCTGAATTATCGTGTGCTGAACGCAGTGGTTAGCGGGCTGAAGGCTGGGTTTTTGTTTTAATGGCTGACCAGGTGTCCACGTTGTGCGACCAGCTGATTAAAGCTGTGCTCGTGATGATGGACGCGGAATCCAACCAGCGTTATCGTCTGGAAGCCCTCAAGGTACCCAGATCACCAAATAGCCAGCCGGCTAATAGACTAGCTGCAGCTGCTAAAGCTAACGGTTACGAGAAATTCGACTGAATATGCGTTTTAAATCGTCCTCTGTTTACATAAGCGGTGTGTTTGAAGTGCACCGGTCGGCGTTGTGCTAGTGTTGTGGAATATTATGTAGTTACACCGATGTGGGCTTCGAGGCAAAGTGTTCGAGCCTTTCCCATTCAATCTCTAAAAGATCTGCAAAATGAGATTTATGTCTGTTAACGCAGTATTCTAGACGGTAGACGTCGTGTACCATGTCGTCGCCATTGACACTAAACCTTATGATTATATTCTCATTTGTACGAGGTTAAATATTGTTGTGATTACCGTCAACACGTGAGCAGATGGAGCACCTGCTTTCCAAATACCTGACCGTCACATGCACCCACTGTCATTCATCTAAATGCTTATGCGCCCTCTATAATACATGTTTTGGGAATATAACGACATGGTGTTAAAAAAGTTGCACCCATATGGTTCCTATTCCTCTTATATATGAGGATACCTTACATTTACATTTGGTCGTTTAGCAGACACCCTACATACATACTTTGTACCTTTATTGATACCAAAGAGAAAGTTAGGGCAAGCGGCATCTGCTCTATTTTGCACAAAGTAAGGTAAACAACAAATATAGAAGTAGAAATATTCATTCATTCATTATCTCCCTCTTTATCCTCTATTGGGGTTGCGGGGGGGGGGGGTTCCCCATGCCCATCCAGGGGAGAACGTCTCGGGCGCTGGGCAGATAGACCCAGGACAGGGCGCCAATCCATCGCTGGGCACACACTCAAACACACTCTATATGGGGCAATTTTGAGAATTCAATTGACTTGATCCATGTTTTTGGACTGTGGGAGGAAACCGGAGAACCTGGAGGAAACCCACGCGGACACGGGGAGAACATGGAAACTCCACCCAGATGGGGATTCGAACCGGGAATCCCTAGCGCTGAGAGGCGAACGTGCTAACCACTAAGCCACGAAGTAGAACTATAAAAAGTAAATAAGAAATGTAAAAAATTTAGAATGCAAAGTAAAAAGTCTAGAATATATGCAGAGATTTAAGGCTCTGTGCAAACCATTAGAATCTATACATGTACGTTCCATATACTTTTTATTTTTCGTATCTTATACAAAAAAATTCTAATATAAAAATATAGTATATGAAATGTGTATTGAGATTATATGAGATGTGAGTCTCTGTACACACTTTTAGAATCTACATGTACATTCCATATTCTTATTGTTTACCAATTAATCCCTTTTTTTTTAGTTTTGTGAGGAGTTTAAAGAAAAATGTCCATATTGTATACCATGTGGCCTTAAGCTAGCTGACAAATCCCAACCTGCAGTGGTGCGGCATTTCGGGCTTCAGATATTGGAGCATGTTATAAAGTGAGTAATTCATTTGTTTTACTGATAAAATACTGCATTCTCTACAAATTCACACCTGTATACTGTATTGATTTCATAGGTTTCAGTGGAACAACATGCCACAGCATGAGAAGGTCCATTTAAAAAACTACACCATGGATTTGCTCACTAAGGTGCGTGGTCATGTTTAAGTGTATGAAATTTTTTGTTCATGGTAATACTGGGTGCAGTGATCTGTTTAAGCGGCCACTCTGTTTTGTTCTTCAGGGCACATATTCAATTTTGGAGGAGGAGACTCATATTAAAGATGCTCTGGCACGGATTGTGGTCGAAATGATAAAGAGGGAGTGGCCTCAGCACTGGCCGGACATGTTGAAAGAGATGGAAATGCTCACCTCTTATGGGGTAAGATTTCATGATTGATCTTTTACATGTATATTATCAGTCAGAAATTTGCACACACCTATAACTTCCTGACCAATAGAGAACAAAGAAGCAAGAGGGGACTAACAAAAAAAAGAATGTCATGTAATCTGTGATCATACAAAAACTCATTCAGCTCATCAACCATGTTTTCTCTTAGCTAGTTTCAGAGAAGTTCTAGTGTCAATACACTTACATTAATATAAAACCTCTGGACCAAGGACTAAGAACTTAGTCTAGCCTAAGAAGGCACTCATTGTGAAACTGAATAATGCTGTTTTCTGGCATGCCTTCTGTTCCCCTTCAGTTAACAATTGAAATAATTTCATATAGTACTGTATTTAGTTCTATATAGTTATGAACTTTCATTTGAAATTTCTTTTATCAACATGTTCCTGTGTTAATGTGACTCCCCCTCGTACTCCTCTTTTTCAGGAGGCGCAGACAGAGCTGGTGATGCTGATTCTACTGCGGCTGGCCGAAGATGTGATAACGTTTCAAACTCTACCAGCACAACGGCGGAGAGACATTCAACATACACTAACACAAAATATGGACAGCATCTTTAATTTCCTTCTCACCATTCTACAGCAGCATGTCGATGAGTACAGGAAACTGGTAAGATGCAAGGGATAACGAATAAACATAAGGATGGTCCAATAGCCAAAATAAGGTGTGTTTAGGTAATTTTCTGGCATATTGTTGTCTTGGCAACAGAAAACAAGTGTGCTACTGACTAAAAGCCTTAGTAGACGCACAAACTCATAGTTTTGTTTTTAAAGTGTATGTCACTTTGAATGGTATGGTGGTATACATATTTAAACATGGTATTTCTGTGATTTATTAAGAAAGTCTGTTTTCAGTAGGAAAAATAGAAATATTAAATGCAATCTTTTGTTTTCCCCAAATATGTAAAATTGAAAATGCCAATTTTCGTCATTTTCTAAATTAATAAAACATGGAATTTTCCCCTGGAAACCCTCATTTTTACAATAAACTCTTTCTCATATTTTATTTAGCCTGCATATTTTATTTAGCCTAATTACTGTTCAGTCCAACCTGTTGTCTTTGCTAAACCACACCCACTTTGGTCTTTTTTGTTGTTGTTCTTCAATTAATTCTTTGTCTTTTATTCTTTTGCCCAACAGAAAATAATCCCAGGACAAGAGTTGAAGGTGAGTCCCTGTCTGTTAAATCTGTGTGTAATGTATAAAGTATATACCTAATTTATGTGATCTACATACCACCCTGCAAACCTTAGCTGCTAAATGCTGCTTTTTACAGGCTAAAGCCCATTGTCGAGTTGGTGTGACCTCTCTGAACACACTGGCTGGATACATTGACTGGGTGGCTCTGGTTCACATCACAAACAACCGTTGCCATCTATTGGAGATATTGTGTTTACTGCTAAGTGAGTCAGAGCTTCAACTGGATGCAGCGGAGTGTCTGCTCATCGCTGTTAGCAGAAAAGTTAGTGTTTTTATAACTTCTGTTTCTCAGTTTTTAAGCTGTAAAAGATAATGTGTTATATTTACATATCATGCACCATACCTGGAACACTGCTAATACATTCTAAGCATGGATTCCATAAAAAAAAACCTTATGCATTATGCAATTCTTGCAACATATCCACAATTTTGTTTTTTACCCATGTTCCTGAAGTGTTTTGTTGTATTTGGATCTGATAACTGGGGAAGTGGGTGCAACAACCTTGCTTAAATGGGCTGGAGTGTTCCAACCTTCCATACACTTTTATACCACCTCTTTTAACCTGAATTAACAGACTATGCTGTTCAGGCCAATTGCAAACCCTGTCTGAATATTTTTATTGTTTCTGGCTGATGAGAGTTACCTGATTTTCTGCTGTTGTAACCCATCAACCTCAAGAGCAGATACTTTCATCACATGTGTATATCAGCATGATGATAACTAATTGGATGATGGCACGAATGAGTAAATATAGTGTTAGATATGCATAACTCACATGAATTTTAGGATAATTTTGGTTTTGCATTCTCTTTGCAGGGCAAACTGGAAGACAGGAAGCCACTCATGGTGCTTTTTGACAACGTGGCCATGCATTATATTTTCTCAGCTGCTCAGTGAGTCTAAACCTTCTCTTTTGTAGTTTTCTGTATAAGGTCAACCTTTTTACATTTTGTCAATTTATTCTGAATGCAGCCCATGAGCCAGGTCAAATTTGGTCTTTATTTCTCAAAACAATTGGGGTTTGACGCCTTTTAACCTAGAGGGATTGGGAATCGAACCAGGG
Organism: Corydoras sp. C115; assembly: GCA_019802505.1. Classification (NCBI taxonomy): domain Eukaryota; kingdom Metazoa; phylum Chordata; class Actinopteri; order Siluriformes; family Callichthyidae; genus Corydoras; species Corydoras sp. C115. The sequence goes on along the minus strand of JAFMOC010000038.1, from coordinate 1,935,198 downwards.
ACCAATATGTTGGCTGTGTTTAGATTAGTTGAACTATGTATTTTTTATTTTATTTTATTTTATTTATTATTTTTTTTTACATCTTTTTTAAAAACTGAAAGTATAAGTCTAAAGTAAAGCACTATTATTACACATTGGCAGTTAAACATATGATACAGTGTCTTTTAATCTTTTGTGACTACAGGTTGGCAGATAAAGCGAATACTGTCGATGAGCAGTGAGTATCGAGGGCTTTTTATTTTGTCTTTCAAAATTATGCATGTTGCATGTGCCAAGATTATCAATATCTAATTAGATTCGGGATTAGATTTACACCATGGTTTAGACATCAAAGTTTATACAAAAAAGCACTAAACTCGTAGTAATGCATAGAGATATTTTATTTATTTTTAAACAAGCTACTCTAAAGTGTTCCCCTTGGGGGCTGGCATCATGGTGTAGTGGTTTTGGTGGTTTAAATAATTTGATTTATTCCTGTTTCAGATCAGCTGAACTCAGTGAGGTGAAATACAACTTCCTGAAGAGATTGTGTCAAGTTCTTTGTGCTTTAGGTACTCAGCTCTGTGCATTAGTGGTGAGTTTTTCTTTTTGTACATTATACATTATTGATTATAGATCATTTTAGGCCTGTGTTGATGTTTTATTCTCATGTTCCAATGCTAAAGGTGGCACGAATTGAGACCTAAAACAGGTTAACCATAATGCGGTTAAAGAAAGCTGCTCCAAAATGTGTTGCCAGCAGTTCAGTTAAATAGCATTTTAATAGTATATTTTACATTTAATCATTTAGCAATTGCTTTTATCCAAAGCGACTTACAAAAGAGTCAGTATTTGAGCAGTTGATGTTTTATTTTTTTTGTAGGGCTCAGTTCTTCAAGATGTGACCGTTCCAACCAACCTGAGTAAATACCTGGATACCTTACTTGCCTTCACTACTCACACCAGCCAGGTAAATCCCACATATTAATATGACCTGTATTTATTCACTGTAGTTCCTAACACTAATCTAATGATGAATTACGATCAGTTTCTCAGATCGTCCACTCTAAACACCTGGGGCAACCTATTCCGTCATCCAGTTTTATCCAAAGAACCAGCCATCATGCAGGTGGCTGTTAAATTTTTGAGAGCAACCATGACAAACCTCGTGAAGGTATGCTCATTAATTAAATCATTAATATCTGCATGTGATTTGTTTTTATTTTCTAAACTGATTACTTATTCATCTTCCATTTCAGACTGGATTCCCCTCAAAGAATGACAGTCCATCCTGTGCATATTCCCGAATGGACTTCGATGCTGACGAAGACTTCAGCATTTTTTTTGCTTGTAATTCCAATATGTTTTAAATTTGACTTTTGATTCTGGTCTTAACCTTTAAAATCCAGCTTTCTGACGTGAGCTTTTTTTCACAGCCTCTAAAGCCCAACAGGGGGAAGTTGTTCGAAGTGCTTGTAGGCTCATTCCTCTCGAAGGCTTCCAGATGGCGAGGGATTGGATACAGTATCAGATCAACACACCTCTCGATACAGGCAGTGCAACATGTGAGTTTAAGACTAATTAAATAATCCAGGGTACTTTGCCTTGATTAATTTGTAAAAATTGTGAATAGCACCAAATGCCAACATTTTCATTGGTGCGCTGCATGGCCAGTAGTAAGTTGTCTTATACTGTAGCTATAATGTATTGTATCTTAAGACGAGGGTTATTATATTGCTCTCGTAAGGTTGTTCCTTATCTGACTGTTTGAGAGTAGTTGGCTGGTGGGACGCCAGGAGGAATCTCCAGGGTTGTTTTTGCATGAAACATTGCTTCCAATGTATAAGCATCTGAGGCAGGAGGGTGAAAACTGGGGCTAAGAGGCAGATGTGCTAACCACTACGCCATCACGCCATCATGCCTGCAACCTGCAAACTTTTTTTTGGTTATTTAATGTTCAAATGAAATGACGAACTATTACTTGATCTTTGCTTCCACAAAGCCAAAACTGGAGAAGGCTTTTGCTCTGCGCTCTCTCCCTCGGCTCTGCAGTGGGATGCCATGACCTGTTTCACTGAGAGTGTGATGGGACAACTCTTTAAAGTTCTGGAAAAGGAGGTACGAACCAGCCAACTAGTTACTTTATTTACGAGGTTCAAAACTTAAAGACATTTTAATAAGAAACAAATCTGATTTCTTTCCCATTGTTTTGAGTAGAAACTGCCTGTTGACCAAGGCATTGAGCTGCTTCAGGCCGTGCTGAACTATGACACACGGGATCCTCTCATACTCTCCTGCGTCCTTAGTAGCCTCTCGGGCCTCTTTCCTTTTGTTTTACATCGACCGCTATTTCTGCCTCAAGTCTTCCTTAAGGTAAGGATCTTATAGTCAGTCAATTATTCTAGTGTATTGTCTTTCACTATACACATAACCCTTCAGTAACCAATGAGCTGGGACTCATTGGGCTAAAGCTGTTTCATGTGCTGCATATCACTATGATAATGTTTAATATTTTTATAATAATGATTGTAGAAACTAAATTAAACGGTGGTCTACCATTCCCTTTGTATTTAATACTGTATTGCTTCCTCTTGTGTTTCTTTAATATTGTTCTTGCTGTAATTCTGTGGTGTGTTTGAACAAATGAGGTAAAATATTAAAATGTTGTACCCATTTTGCTGTATTTTTTAGTTATTTCCTGCAATCACATTTGAAGTGGTTGAAGAAAGTAAGGTAAGAGTACTTGCATTGGTAAATCTACAATAACGGCTGGTATATCACATCATGTTCTATATTAAATTGAAGCCTGTGTGATAAATTTCTAGGCTCCACGTACCCGAGCTGTGAAGAATGTCAGAAGACACGCCTGCTCCTCTATTATCAAGATGTGCCGTGATTATCCAGAGTTTATACTGGTAAACAGTTTGTTCATTTTATACTAGGGGTGAGCTGCAATATTCGCTGATTCGACGATTCGATTTGGAGAACCGTAGTCGACTATGAACCTCATAGTCGAATGTACTATTTTGATCACATGGGGGTGCCCATGGCTGCTGCTAAGTATTAGTTTTTACATGAAATGTCTTTGTTTTCGTTATATATATAGCCTTTTGTCAAATAAAATCATCATAATTTCTAGGGAAAAAAAAAGAAAAACAAAACAAAAAAGTTTTTCTTTTGTTAAAAAAACAAGTAAAATATATTTTAAAAAAATCTTTTTTAAAAACTATGCTTATAGCGCCATCTTGTGGTGAAAGTTTAACTGATTCGACTATCAGTCGACTATAGGGAATATCTGACGAATCAGATTCGACTAAGAAAATCTGTAGTTGAATACAGCCCTATTTTATACATTTTGTATTTACCTCATGAAAACAGTGATGGTAGTTCAGTAGTTAAGGTGGCTAGCTATCCGAAGGTTAGGGGTTTAAATAACAAATCCACTAAAGCTCTCAATGTGTGAGCACAAAAATAAAATTTGTTCATTTAGCAGATGTTTTTATCCAAAGCGACAAATATCCCACCTTGGTTGGGGACAGAAAACAGGGTTGGTACAGCATCCCTGGAGCAATGAGAGTTATGTGTTCTGACCCCAACTATTAAGTTGGGATATTTGAAAGTCATTTTGGACAAAAGCGTCTAATAAATACCTATAAGTAATGTAATGAATGTTGAACCATCACATGACCACTATCTTCATATTCTTTATATCAATTTATCTATATGTTAAATCTTCTATTCACATATTTTGCGTAACAGGACCTGCATATTGTATTTTGCACTGCAACTAATATTGACACCCAATAATTTGATGCTGCTCTCTCATCTCTCTTTTTGCAGCCGTATTTCGATATGCTTTACGATGAAGTCAAAAAGTTCTTTGCTAATGAGCAGCTGCTGACCCAGATGGAAAAATGTGCACTAATGGAGGCTCTGGTGCTGATCAGCAACCAGTTTAAAGACTATAACAAGCAGAAGGCCTTTCTGGAGGAGCTCATGCTCCCTGTAACTACACGCTGGCTTTCCGAAGAAATGAGCAAGTATGGACAAAAAGATCAGAGTAAAATGATAGTTCTTTTAAAAAAAATTTTTACTTCATGTTTTCTTTATGTAAAGATTCATCTATTCTCTAAGATGAATAAATAGACAAGTATGTAATTCATTTGTAAAGATTGAAATTGAGTCTGATGATGGTTATTAGTGGGTCATGGTCATGTTCCTAAACTTTTGATAATACAGTGTTTCCATTCCATAAAACAAACCCTTAACTCAGAGGTCATGTCTGCTTCATCTGCTTATTGTGATGATTTGGCTTGTTTTTGTTACAGAGTATTAAGCGATCCTTCGACCTTCCTGACTTTTGTTGGTGCTGATCAGGTCATCAGTGAACCCAGTGTTGATTCTCAGATGGGACTCAATAGATCCAGGGTAAATATGCCTTTACAGTCTGACGTATGTGTTGATGCTGCTGGGATGTAGTCATGCTAAGCACTAATATCATCTCTTGTTGCAGATCAGTTTTTGTGTATACACTATTATGGGTGTGGTAAAGCGAACGCATTGGCCGGCCAATTTAGAGGACGCTAAAGCAGGTGGGTTTGTTGTGGGCTACACTCCTGCAGGGGCACCGATCTACAGAAACCCATGCATGGAACCCCTGCTCGCTCTGCTTCCCAACCTACTCAACCTCATCAGGTAAGCAATATCTCAGATAATGTTGGAGTTTCTCTTAAGGCAGAGCTTATGTGCAAACATTTGTTCATAGAACAATTTTATCTAAAACAACAAACATCCCATCTTGATTTTTTGTATCAGAGCACAGGGTTAGATACAGCAGCTTTGGAACTCTGTGTGAACTCTGAGTACATTTCCCTGGTTGATGTTACTTTCATCTGACCTTTTCTTTCAGAACCCACAACAGTTTATTTCTTCCAGAGAATCTCTCTCACCTTAGTGAACTTTACCGGAGAGCATATGAACTTTTAGATGTGGAAAAGAATCTCATTTTAGGTAATGTTTCTGATTAGTTTTTTGCTACTGTTAATTAGCCACATTTAAATGTTTCCTAAAGAAAATCTTGTTCATCCAGGAATCTCACAGCCAGTTTCCGAAGTGTTTGATACTCCAGTGTACAAAAGCTCCCTGGAACGCATGCAAAGCTTCTTTTGCACGCTGTTCGATAACTGGTAAGACATGCTGTAATAACAAACTTTTATTTTCCAAAACATTCATTAACTGGTGGTGAACTCTGTAAACAGTTTTTTTTTTTAATTTGCTTGCTCTGTCAGTTTGCATGTGCTAGGACATGCTGGCTCAGCTTTGCTGGAGGACTTCTATGGAATAGACGGTCTGTCTGAAAAGTTGATAGGTTCTGCTCTTTTAAACATTGATCATGTTCCTGATGAGAAGCTCCGCCCCTTTATTCATATCCTTCATCATTTAACTAAATCTTTACTGTTTATATTTGTATAATTAGATGTATAATGTGTAAATATGTAATTGCTCCAATGGAATTAAAAGGTGTTATATATACCTGACTGAACCTTTACATACCAAATTTCTTTGTTGGTAATTCTTATTAATCTGTGGAATTATAACTCAGTTCTGTTTACCTTAACGAGAGTTCTGCTTACGGGTCTTTATGAAACCTCTGATCACTTCGTGTCCCCCAGAATACTATGAAAGTGTGCTCTGTCCTGTGCTCTGGCCGTTGTTTTCTCATCTGCTGCAGGTAAGAAGTTATGAAGTTCTAATCTTTTTAATATTGATATCCATAATTAAAGTAAACCATACAATGCAGTAATAGTGTGGAGTTCTTCTTTGGTCTGCATTGATTACACCTAAAAACTCCAATGACTCCAGAACTGCTTAAATGTTTTTAATAAAAATACTAAATCATTTAATAACTATAACAATAATTGTGTTTGGCTTTAAAATCCTTTACACTGTTCTAAATACATTTTTTTTTCCTGACAGAGACTGAATGTTCGGTGGGAGCTCATCAATCAAAGACTGAGTTTGTGGTGAGTGATCAGCTGCTTCACACTTCATTTCTTAAGCTTTAAAAAATAAATTTATATGTATATATATATATATATTTTCTTTCTTACTCCTCATTTAGTGCTAATGATGAGACTTATGAGGAGAACCAGTTGTCCCAGGAGATGCTGGAGGACCGCTTAGTGAGACTGGTCACACGAGAGGTTATGGATATGATCTGTAAGTACCACCTTTAGTTCTCTGTTTTATACACAGGACAGAAACTCTGTTCCAGAATCTGCATGTACATCTGTAACCTTATTTAACGTTCATTCTTCCCTCCGCGTTCTATACCCATAGCTGTTTCGTGCATTTTAAGAAAGCTGCCAGATTCTCAAGGAAACCGAGAGGATGGAGATGGTAAGTTCATTGTGCAGCACCATTTTCAGAACCACTGAAAGTTTTTGTTTATAGGCTTGGTGTGTATGCAGTTATTTGCAATGTAAAAGCCACAGGTATTTTATGTAGTTTTTAAATGCAGTTAATAAACCAATCTCAGAAGAAAACGGTACAATAAAAAAGTACAATAATGAAATAAACTATACTCTGTTTACTTGGGTTTGTGTGTAGGAGATGAGGAAATGATGGCGACAGATTCTTCACAGCTGAGTTTGTCCCAAACGGCAGATGAGCTCACAGAACTGGGCAAGTGTATTCTCAAACACGAGGTAATGTTTCATATAAAAACTTTATCTTCAGAAGGTTCAGAGAATGTTTTCTGATTATTACTGCAGTGATTAAATGCTTTGTTCTGATTGAGGACCTCTATCCACATTCTACTGTTGATGGAGCAGAAATTACAAAATACTTTTGTATTTCTTTTTTGTACTTTTGTAACAACTGTCAGTTGCGTCATATTTATCATTTCTTAACATCAGCATTGTATTTGTTTGTACTTTACTAGTTTTGTACTTTTTTTTTGCTAAGTGCTGTAAATGTTATTTAAATATAAAACATACTTAATGTAATTTATTGAGTTACTAATTAAAATTATTCACAAAATGCACAATAGATATTATTTCATGTACTGAATAGAAATATATTATAGCAGAAATTAATATATATCTTTATCAAAGGATGTAAAGAATTGTCACAATATAAGGGACTTTAATTAGCTTTAATTAATTAGAACTAGCTTATAAGTAAGTTGTCAGGGAACTACATACTCTTGGGGAATATTTTGTGCTAAATAAATAAATATATAAATGGCATCTATAAGCTGGTGTTTTGCAGCCTTCATTATCTTGTATCCTTCATTCTACAGGAACTCTACATGTCTCTGCTGGCTATTACGTTTAATGCACTGTCATGGCGGGACACTGGAAACTGTCAGCGTTCTGCTACCCTGTTCTGCTGGACTTTGCTGAGACAGGTACTGAAAACAGTAATATAGTGCCAACTAAGCACTTTGCACTCAATGTTCACTCAACTGGATTTCTTGACTGGTTAACACTTCGAGTAAGTGATACAGGATTTAATCGGTCAGAGGCAGTTGAGAATATTCTGAATATTTCCAGCTCCCATTAAATGCATTTTGTTAAACATTTAATAACTTATTTTTAAAATATTTTAAAAATATTTTAAAATATTTTTGACTTATTCTCATTTAAACAAACCCAGTTATTCTGATGTCAGCATGTGTCATTATTTTTGTATAACCCAGTACTGTATGCTTTTTGTATAACCCAGTACTGATGGTGTTTTTTTTTTGTTGTGGGACATGTAGGTGGTGGGGGGGAATTTGCTCCCAGATGCAGTTACATGGATCTTCACCAGAGTTCTGAGCGGTCTGCATATTCATGGGCAGCATGATGGCTGCAACGCTGCACTGACGCAGCTCGCCTTGCTCATCTATGATGCTCTGGTAGGTTTGTTCTTTCTTGCTGGTTGGAATGCAATGTTCAGGTGAACAATCATTTATGGACATGTGACACCCGAGTGGCACTGTAGGAATTTAGTGTCCATGTTCATCATGCCTCAGTCCAGATCTGTCTGCTATTGAAAATATATGATTTAAAATTGAACTTTTTTTAATTATTGAAATTGAGGATACTTGATATACAGAACTTTGGCTGCATATCAAGTATCCTCAATTTCAATAATTAAAAAATAATTTCAAAAGCTATATTAATAGAAAAGGGGTCATGGCTTTGAACATTTTTGCCTTTTTTGAATATAACAGGCATAATTTTCAAAATGTACTTATATTTAACAAATAGAATTAAGTTCTTTCCTAAAATACAAAAAATGAGAATTAAGCTTCATTCGTTTTTTAAAGTTTTTTTATTTCTTCTCCATGCAGCGACCCAGGTATGCAGAGCTGCGCGCCGTCATGAACCAGATTCCCAACATCCAACTAGATCAGCTAGAACAATTTGACCAGAGAACTATCAATCCATCAGGACAGAAAATCACAGAAAAGAAGAAAAAAGAACTGTTTAAAAAGCTCATCGCCGGCACGGTTGAGGTGAGCGGATTAGTTTAGACTAGTGATGAGAGTTTGGACATCTTAAGATTTCTTAAATACAGTTTCAATTACAGCAATTACTGATGTAAAAGAAGTCTTGTTTTTTAACACTGGATTTGTAAATGTAAATCAGAATGTATTTAATTTCTCTACAGAAACCTCTTGGGCAGCAGTTTAAGAAGGAGGTCCACATCCGGAACCTTCCGTCCCTCTTTAAGAAGGTGAAGGTTTATAAAGACATATTGGATAACAATGAAAATGCAGGGCTGTGTGCTCTGTTCCTTCCTGAACATGATGATCATTAAGTTTTTTTTTTTAAGAAGACTTGGAACTTTCTGCCTAATTCAGAAATGCTATGTTTTCTTAGATTGATTTTTTTTTTTTTGTGCCATAAGTTATATTTTGTGCCAGATGTAAAAGGGCATCATGAAGAACACAAAGACTGAAAAATTACTGAAATGTATATTCGACACGGATCATCATTGTTCTCATCAGTGTGAACTGATTCCGACAAGACCTATGACTACATTCCATCTTTCACATAGTGAATGAAATGGTGTTTTTTTTAAGCTCTAAGTCAAACACTACTTGCAGTTAATTGTTTGTGTACAGAAGATGGTCTGTAAAGTGTTGTGATGTTTTTTATTAAATGTAGACTCGATGAAGTACAGTAGGTAGTCATAATTCCAATGCTTTGTTGCTGAGTATACCAATACTAGAAAGTGCTAGAAAAGAAACTTCTAATTAATCGTTTACATCCATTATGTAGGATTTACATTTTTTTTTGTTCGTTTGTGAGCAACACCAATCAACCCAGCTACCGCTCTGATAATAATAATACAGTGCCAGTATCATAAAGCTTTATAATAGCGGTATTATGCTAATACCTCTCAAAAATTACTTTATTAAGTGCTAATAACTGCACATAATGACTTATTATAAGATTATAATGACTTATTATAAGAAAAGATTATAAGGGTAAAGATAAATCATCTTCTATTAATGTTTTAAAAAATGACTCAAATGTTTATATCATAAACATTGCAAGTTTGTATTATGCTTATGACGAATGTTATAAAGCATTATAAATACTTTTAAATGCTTTATGAATACTAGAGTCATAATGTTACCCAGTTACCTTACAAACATGCGGGAGCACCAGGGCCACCTCCAGGACTGAAGTACATATGAAAGGTTCATTTTTAAGGTAAAGAACCCCAATGATTTAATGTTACAGGTGATTATGCACATTTCCAAATGCTGTAATTCTATTTCTGTTGATTAAATTTTTTCAGATGTTCCTATAATCTAGAATCTATAAACCAAAGAGTCTTTTAAGTCCAGTATACTTCCCGTTTGTTTTACCTTTCACCTTGTGGACTACCCACAAGGTGAAAGGTAAAAAAAGGAAATAAAGAAAGCAGTCATTTTACAAGCCAACTGCATCAGAGCCTGGAAAGGCTAACTTCTGAAAATGGGTTCCAGAGCAAAGAAAATGTGCTGCATGCAGAGGCAAAAGCACAAACAACATGGGCAGCGTGATTTATGATTTTAACCTTATGCCAGACTTGCACTGTGGAAACCTTTGGTGACAACCATGTTTAAATCATTTTTCAATCATAACATTTGCTCTGCATCCTCTGTTAAAAAAAAAAGTTCTTATTTTGCATACAGTATAAATGCAGCCTTATGAGTTCTAACTGTAGAAGCACA